>JBBPTD010000798.1:0-16853 GCA_038093895.1 Boletus aff. mottiae
CGTCTCCAATGTTCAGAGACCAAGACGAATTCACCTTGGGCTTTCATGAGGTCTGTTCTCTTGCATTCAGCATCAAACCGTTCCACCTTGAGGACCCGATCCAAGAATCGACTTTGCAGACTGCTACGCGTCATCGTGAAGTTGACGAACATAACTCTGCTGCAGATGTCGGGAGAATTCGACCAAGGGATCCCGCGTCGAGAGGAACACCGTGAATGCAGGTGAGAAGTCGATATCCTGATTACCAATGTGAATGATAACATGGCCACCCATTCTACGAATCTCCTTGTTCAAGATGGCATCCAGGATGGGGTCCAGGTGCTCAACATCCTTGGATTGGAATGGGTTTACCGAATCGCAGAGCGCTCGAGGAATGCTTCATCTCTTCAGGTTGGACGACCAGAATATCATGGTTGCGCATACATTTCGCGAAAAGATTAAGGAGGGCGACCACTTGCTGAGGATCGAAGTCAAGGGAACGAGAGAATGGGACATAGTATATCCGTCGGTTGGCGAGTCCACCGAGGCGATCCACAAGAAGCTGAAACATTTGCACAGTCAACACCTTTGGGACAATGACACGGACCAGAGGAAAAAAGCTGACAAAGTAGAACGTACGTGTCTGATGGACTGATGGGTTGCTGACAGAGTAGTTGACCCGGTTGTGTTGTGGCATAGATGAAACAATCCCCGACCCATTTTGCAGTCACGGCGCTAAACTCTGGCCATGCAACCGCTCATGATGCGGAAACAACGAACTGGATCATTTACCATTTTGGGAATTCCGGATCACATGATTGGTCGAGAACAACGTATAGAGTTCGCAATTGAGTATTGAGATCGAGCAAGTCTTAGTATTGACACCATCCCCGAGAACTATCGTGTAAAGTATGTCTTCGAAATACGATGTGTCGCAGCAAGAAAAGAGCAGACAGCACCGCAACGAGCTGGCATGTTTGGGCAACATCACTTGGACAGCCCAACGGACTTGAGTACCATTTTGAGCTGCAAGATGTGGGGTGGGAGGATCCGGATTGTACTACAACATCCTGCTTGCGCAAGCGAGCACGATTGCGGCGGCTTGAGCCAGAGCCAGAGCCGAGGAGGCGAGGACGCTGGGCACATGCAGGGCGATCTGCGAGATCCCTCGCGATCTCGATAACCGAGCGGGGGCGCCATCATCGAAGCAGTGGTTGTTGTCGGAGACGAGACCAGGCACCGACTCAGCTCGATGCCCCACCCCGTGTGCACATGCGCGCACATGAGAAGCACACTGCCAGCAGAGAGAAGTCGCCCGCGATCATTGATCGTGACAACCATTACAACCTATGCCCCAAAGTAACAACAATCGCCACATTCCCTCTCATATTGGGCTACCAACATCCCCTTCGCTACTAGAAGCACCTGATTCTTCACCCGCTGGTTGAGAACAGCTCAAGGTTGATCCCGAACAGATGGCTACTCAGACCCTCAAATACATGAACGAGTTTGAAGAGCACGCCAAGGAAATTCGAAAGCACTCCAAGGATGAATGCCGTCATGCATATGACAACCTTTTCAGCCAAAGTTGCGCGCTGCCACTGGCAACCAAATGGCCGTGGCTGAAGCGCCACGAACTTGAGGTGCTGCGCTGTCGAATGGAAGATATCCTCCAGAAACCTGCTATAACTCTTGTCGAGTGAGCCTCACAGAGTATCTTCCCCGCCCTATGTTTAACTTATCAGCATACATCCTACAGTCATCTAGAACAGTGCTCTGCAGCACAGACGCTCCTACACCTCCAACGCGACATCATCTGTCGCTTGCCCTTCAACGAGGCCGAAACCGTGGACAAGCAAATTGACAAATTGAGGTGTTTGATAACATTCAGTCCTTTTTTCCCTTGCTAACATGAAACAGGACCATACGCCGACAGAAATTTAGGGCGTCCTTGGACTTTAACCCCCGCCCCAGAATGCTGAGGCATACGCCAGGGCTTGCCACGTCGAGACGTAAACGGGTTGCTACTAGCTAGATCGATGAACAACACGTTGTTAGGTTGTATCAATTCTGTCCTTCCGATCTCGGGTCTGTGCTGGCAGATTTGCTCGTTCTGCTCGTTCTGAGTGGTCCTCATCTTTCATGTCACATGTATTCATCTCCTCTCCTGCGCGTTTGTTTGTAGTTGTTTGTATCCACTGTCCTCTGCGTCGACGTCTCGGAGTGTCGCTGCCCGAGTCCTTCTGCCACAGCATCTGTCATTATGGAATGGCCATTCAGGGCACAAATGGAGATGATAAATATCCTGCCCTGTATCCTCCAGAAGGCCATCAGCGACCAGTAGCCCCATTCTGGATTGTTGGTTGTCGTCAAAGTCGTCACCGTTTCACTTACACTTCATGTCCTCTGACCTACAGTCTGTCTTAGAACTCTTGGTTCTAAACAACTATGCATCCAGTATGGTCGTTCATAACTCCATTAATGCTTAGTCTGATACGCCATCCAGTCGCTCTCGTTACTGCCATTGCCTATGATTATAGTGCGTGATACGCTTGCGAGCATTGCTAGTGCATCACCGCTAAAACCTCAAATCACAGTCCTCACCTTCTCAAGAGAGGTATTCCATTTCCTCTCTACCACTGTTTCATGGCTAACAATCTGCAAAGATAGACTACGTATGGGTAGGAAGTTGTCAATTGTCACTACCTACATCTCCAATGTTTCCACAGTGCAGACCCTGGACCAGGGTCTCTACAATGTTTCTTGTTGTGTGTACAAACCATTCAGCCATTTACTCTGTTTTGAGCTAACAATTTCAATAGGTCCATTACATCGGTCTTTGTTGGATTATGTATGTCGGCCAATTTCTTATGCATGATTGACTCTGAATCCATTTTCCAGGGCTGCTGCACTCCATATGTTCATTGTCCAAACCAATGCCTATTGACTCAACGAGGACTCTTGCAGTCGGGAGCTCCTTTATTCCTGGCCCCTTGGAAGTCAGTTTTCTTTTCATTATACACCTCTCCCGTTACTGATTGTCCAAATTCGACAGACGTGAGTATTTTGGGTCTGATATACTTTGTATTTCTGATGATCAATTAGATGTAAGCACGGAAACTTGTGTCCACGATGTTATATAAAATGAGACGGATATTTCAAAGGTAAAGTCATGTATCTGGTGTTTGTTTGGACATTTGTTGTGTTCCTGCCTGTCGCTGATTGTGAGTTATATTGCCCACTAATAGTCGCATCTTTCTCTATATTAATTTGGGTTACAGTGGTGATGATTCTGTGTGTCTATGCAATGTGGAATCAATCCAAGACAATTCTATGGATCCTCCTGACCATTTACGTGCTGCAAATCATCACTAATATCATCTTTGATGGAATCTACCACAATCCGAACACTTACTACCCAAGTATGTTCTAAATCAGATATATCACCAGGTTTGCCTCACCTAACCCCCCACCATTTTTCTCAGTTACAGTCGTCCGAGTTGTCTATTTTTCGTTTTGCAATGCTTCGTTTACCAATATTCCACCAATGGTTGACTTGTTTATTGTACTCCTGCGATTGGTTGTTGCCGCTACATTACTGATTCTCGCTGTCCTCCAAACCTTGAAACAATCATTCGAGATGTACAAAGCAACGAAGCTGTGGCAACCCAATCGCTACATGCAACGACTAGTAGGCAATGGAATTCTTTATTTCTTGATGTATGTCCCCGTCTCCCCCCTAACCATCTTGCCTGCCCACTCTGCTCACTGATACCCGCACAATCGCTAACCCATGAAAATGTTTCCCTCGACTTATAGGAACGTGCTTTACCAAGCCAACGATCTACTTAGTCTAGTCGGGGCTCCGCCAAATAATGCTTTGATCTTTTTGGACATAGTTGTTTACATGGCCTTTTACACCATCATCCCACGGTTCATCATCAGCATACGGGAGTTATATGACCGTGACATCCATGGTCACTTTCATATTGACACGGGATTTGGCGTGCAGTCACAGTTGAATCCCAGTCTGGATATGACCGTGTCTACAATGGCATTCATGGACATCGACCAGGGTCCCGAGGTAGAAGGTGGCACAGATAACCTGAGTGATCTCGAAATGGGTCATAGGGTGCATAGGTCAGACGAAGACCAACACTCTGCCTTTGGGAGTACAGAGTAGTGACTGGGAATGGATATGTGAGATCGGAGAGTGGAAAGCTAGAGGGTCTGGAGGCTTGTATTTAAATGTTAAATGTAAATTCATTTTACTTTGGACTGACATCACCTCGAAGTCCTTCCCTCTCCTTATTCCAACACTTTCGGCAGGGAAATGCACATACACACTGCTGCTGAAGATCCAGCCTGTAGAATCAGGGCCAGAGCGGATTTTCGGGTTCCAATGTTGATGGAGCGATAAGATGTGCATCCACGAAGTTGATGGTATCCTTGCCGAGATTACACTCAGCTTCACTCCTATCTTCTCACCATTTTTGTGACTTCTTGCACTGCCATCCATGGACTTGATGGGGATCCTTTCCTCCCGGGGACTCTTCTACCAGTGGACTTTGTCCCCTGGGTCCCTGCCTCTTCAGAGGTAGGAAATATTCCCCATTTTCCTCTCTGATCTTGCCTCAGCAGCTAAAAACATTCCTGACATTGTCCTCCAACCTCCTTTGGATGAAAAAAAGATGGCTGAAAACACATGGTACAGGACTACCAATATCTAAATGAACATAACTACCCATTACCCCTAATCTCACAGTTGGTTGATAAGCTAAAAGGGGCTACATTATTCACAAAAATGGATCTCAGATGGGGATATAACAATGTCCAGATCAAGGATGGTAATGAATGGAAGGCAGCTTTCATGTGCTTCCCAGGAGCATTTGAACCCCTCGTCATATATTTCAGGCTATGCAACTCCCCTGGAACATTCCAAGCAATGATGAATGAAATCTTTGCAGATATGGACAACTTTGTCGTCATCTACATTAATGACCTAATGATATTTACTAAATCCGATGATTGTGAAGCACACAACAAGATCATTATGGAAGTACTACGACGTTTTAAAGAAAATGATTTATTCATAAAACCAGAAAAATGCACATTTCATGCCACAGAAGTCGAGTTTCTGGGTATGATGTAGGAAAAGATGGATGAAACAAAGGTTCAAGCCATTCTGGAATGGCCTACACCCAAGAATGTCTGAGGAGTCAGAAGCTTCCTGGGACTAGCAAACTTCTATCGGCGATTTATCCAAGATTACACTAAGGTGGCTAGACCACTTAATGACCTCACACAGAAGGAAAACCCCTTCAAATGGAAGCAGGAACAACAGGAGGTGTTTGACCCATTGAAATACCATTTCACTACCACCCCTGTTCTTGCATTCCCTGATGATGATGCCCAGTTCTGCTTAGAATGTGATGCTTCAGACTATGCCACAGGGGCAGTATTATCTATTCAGAAAGACGATAAATGGCACACAGTTGCCTATTCCTCTCATTCAATGTCTCTGCAGGAATACAATTACCCTATCACAGATAAAGAAATATGCAGTGTGATTCACTCACTTGAGATCTGGCACCACTATCTAGAAGGTGCACACCACAAGTTTGAGATCTGGAATGATTATGCAAATTTGCAATTTTACATGACTCACCAAGATTTGAACAGGTGACAAGCACGTTGGGCGCAATATCTATCCTGCTTTGATTTCAAATGGTCACATAAGCCTGGGGCTACTATGGAAAAAGCAGATGCTCTCTCTAGATGAGAAAATCATACAGTCAGTCTTGAAGATGACAATAAAGGAGTGTTAGTTATCTCCCTAGAGAAGATTAGAGCACAACACATTCTGCTCTCTGATGAAGGAGACCAAATCAAACATTACATTTCTGATGCCATCATGTATTTTACCAAAAAAGATATCAGCACATTATGTAAAGATTGGAAAGTTTGTGTGGAGGATGATGGATTCCTTTACGACATGCTCCACAGGCTGTACATGCCTGATGATGCTGATCTATGCATGGAAGTCATAAGGCTTCACCACAACACCCCTATGGCCAGACACGCCAGCTCAGACAAAACATTAAACTTGCTGCAGCGCAGCTATTGGTGGCCAGGATTGGCTACATTTGTTAAAAGTTATATTGCTTGATGCAATTGATGCCAATGGTTCAAAGGAACTAATCAGGCCTCAGCCAGTTTATTACAACCACTTCCTATTCCTGATCATCCATAGGAACACATCTTGGCAGATTTCACCACAGATCTCCCCCTATCCCAAGGCTATGATTCTATCCTGGTAATAGTTGACAGGTTCTCTAAGGAAGTTGAACTCATTCCCTACACGAAGACTGCCACGGCGCTTGATATGGCTAAATTATATCTAAACCATGTCTGGAAGCATCATGGTCTTCCATCCACAATCATTTCCAACAGAGGACCCCAGTTTACCAGCATGGTTATGGCTGACATCTGCCAATCCCTTGGCATTACCCCTAAGCTATCTATGTCTTTCCACCCTCAGACCAATGGACAGACACAACAAATGAATCGTGAAGTACAGCAATTCCTTTGCTTATTTACATCAGAAAAGCAAGATGAATGGGCCAGATGGCTACCTATTGCCCAGTTCTCCATGAATGCAAAGAAGGCCACTGCTATGGGAAAGTCCCCTTTCGCAGTTATACAGTCATATGAACCCCGAATGGGCATTGAATCATGCCAGTCAAAGGCACTGGCCACCCTTGATTTCGCAGACCGCATGGCTACCATGTTGGATCAAGTGAAAAGTAATTTATCTACAGGCCCAGGGCTGCATGAAACTACAGGTGGATAAGCACTGCTCTGACACCCCTAAATATCAAATTGATAACAAGGTGTGGTTATCCACATCCAACTTGTGTTTGACATGCACTTCTCGTAAATTAACTGAGCAATGGCTCAAACCTTACAAATCATGAGGCTGATGGGTCCCAATGTGGTGGAACTCAAGCTGCCCTCCTCCATGAGGATCCACCCTGTTATTAATGTCTCTCACCTTAAACCATATAAAGACAGATTACCTGGCCAATTTACATTCAGGCTCAGTCTGATTCTGGTAATAGAGGACCAAGATGATGAATACAAGGTGGATTTCATCATTGATTCATGATACAAGGGCCACCACATTGAGTATTTAGTCCATTGGAAAGGCTATGATGAAACGGATCGGACATGGGAACCAAGATCTAATCTCACACATGCTAAGGATGCTATCTCCAACCTTCACAAAGCACGTCCTTCTGCCCCTAGGGCCTTATCTATAGATCCCACAATGTTTTCTTCATTATTTCAGGGCTGTGAGACCTTTACCATGCTGAATCCTTGCCATCTTCTCTTTGATTGCCTGGAAGTTGATCTATAGACCAGGAGAACACATGTATATAAGGCCACCATTCATTCTTCTTAACTTATTAACTTTCAACCCACAATGAACTTGCTCACACTCAAATACATCTACATCTTTGACTACTTTGCCTTGGAAGTCTATATTCTTTTTCATCTTTATATGACATTCCCCTTCCTCTATAACATTCTTATTAAGTTCCTCACTAACCAATATAATACCACTATATTTCATCTTTGCTACTTCTGGCTCCTTGAAACCCTTTCTCCTCCAAATTGCATGTGATACATCACCCCCCTCCTAGGAATCCTCCCTCACCATCTAACCCCTTTTGATGAAGGGTATTGGCAATGAAACCTACACATCCCTCACTCCCACTCATCCTGCTCTCATGGTCCTTTCCCTTCCACCACTTCAACAACCTCCTCCTCTTTATCAGACAATAATGAATTCCCCTATGGCCTACCCATCAGCTCCCAAGCATTTGCCATTGAGCAGGACAAAATCAATTATTGGGATCCTGCCTATTGTAACGATGAAGCATGGGGACAGGACGACAACCATTGGGATCAGGACAATGATGGCTGGGAAAGTACCAGTGAAACAGAAACAGGTCTTCCCCTTCCCATGAATGATGAGCAATGGGAAATCAGCATTGCCTAATTGGACCCTAGTCCCATGCTGAACTATAATTGGACACTTTGATGAAGGAATCCCATTGACTTCACCACCTTCCACCCTAATTCTCAACTCCATTTCATTCCCCTTGGACCATCACCTACACCAGATGTACCTGTCTTTCACCCATGGGGAAATGATGGAAACATGCCTAGTAGCCCAGTCTCTCAGGCAAGTGACCCTGCTTTTTCAGAGTCCGATAGGGAATTCCAGGATATTGAGGATCTTTGATCAAGCAGGATGCTTGATCATAGGACAGGGAAAGTGTTACAATCGCTACACTAAGCATTTGGACTTAACATTTTTCTTTTCTTTCTAACCTCTATCTTTCTTTCACAACCTAATCTATTCTCTTTCCATCTCCACTCTATCGCTTCTATTCACACATGCACATCTCATCTCCCACATCTATGTTTCTTGGTTACATTAGAGACACACTGCAACCTCATGCTGCCACATACATGTGCACTATACATGTATGATTGCACATGCCCTTCCCTCATGTTACCCAGTGTTAGGAATACTTACTATATATAGCAGTAGCATAGCTTGGTCTGTGTGCATGTACCAATAATATAAATACTATTCCCAAGTAGACCAAGACTCCCCAGTCTTGTTCTCTTGGAGTTCTCCCCTTCAAGGCGACTCTACCATTTCTTCTCTTTTATCTTTCTCTAGCAAGTAGTGACCTAGCAAGCTTCACTCTACAAGTGAGTCTTTAAGGGCCATTTCATTGTAAGTATGTGTCCTTTCAACATCAATAAATATCTGAACACTATATAGAGGAGAGTTCACTCTGTATCGCTCTCCTTAGTTCTTATACTCTCTCTTATACAAGCATCTCCTCTTTGCTTCTATAAACTCCTCCGCTCCTCAAGCTCATTGATGAGTCTGGCATGGTAGTCTCTGGCTGTTGCTCACAGAAAAAACCTAGATCAAGTGAACAATATCCCAGTCTATGTACATGAAGGTGAACACCCCCCTGACTAAATGCTCACTCGCTACTCTCATACAGGCATGTCCAGCACTGACACATTTATGTCATGCAAGCATGGCCCTCTTGTTCACTTTGTACTCTCTGCAAAGTATACCACATCACCAAAATGACAATGTGTATTTTCTATGATGTTTCGGAAGGGTGCATTGAGTTCAGCTGTCAAAGAGTTATCTACCTTGATCTATGATATTTTGAGGCATGGCATAAGTAGATTTTGGTCTCCTTTTCACCAGGGAGATGCTAATGTAATGGCTCCAGATGATAAGCAAGTCGAAAGTGGCAGGACATTCTGGTATGGTCAGTTGATTTCACTCACCATCACAGGCTCCCATCATCTAATGAACGTGATGCAGGTTCCTCGCTCTTGCACACGAGATCACACACAACGAGATCAATCAGCACAACACTAATCACAAAATTTTTTTGTTCTCAGCAGTTTCTGAAGCACACCTCGGCAGGTTTTCACAGTTCTTGTGGCCTGGTTTTCAGAATGCTTATACATTAGTGAGACTAGCAGGCTAGCATCCAATCTGAACACAGGGGCCATTGTACATACAAATGCTTGAATATCAAGGTGGTGTCGTATTCATGGTCCGAGGCTTCCTCCATTGTGACATTTTCTGGCTACCCATCATTTGACCACAAAAGAAGAAAAAGAAGACAGAGGACAGAAAGATCACCTGTTTTTGTGCTTCCTTTTCAAAGAGAGACTAAACGATCAACATATGTGAGCTGCTCGCTACATAGGTGGACAAGAAAGTGCTTACCATAACTTGGAATGAATCAAGTGTCTCACTCCCGCTTGGCTCCACTGCTACCCACTTGTCAGCATCATTTTCAATGTCATCATTCACAGAATTGGCATCACTCTCTGATTCTGTCGCACTATCGTCGATAGCCGCTTTCCCGGCATCCACACACAACCAATCTGTGAGTGCTGGATCCTCTATCTGTGTTCAAAGTGGTGGTCAAAGAAGCTGTGAAACTTCTGGGGTCGCAAGTCAATCTTCCTGAGACTAGAATGGCATTTGCAGATTTCCTGATGAAGGGGATTGTGTCATCCAAGATATGCAACATCTCCTGGTCTCCAAATCCGACTGGAGCAGCTGGCCACCCAATCACTACCATGGTGCATTCAAGATGGATCAATCTTGGTCAGGCCACTCAAGTATCACGCATTATTCATAACAATCCACAATCTATTGCGCTTGCGATGGCACAATAGCATGCTCTTGGACATGATTCTCAGGCAGATTGGTCATGTCTTGGTTTGAAGCTTCTCAATCTGCAATCAATTCTACATCATCAACTGCTCCCCAGCGAATGGAATCTAGAGGCTATGACCTGGCTGGGGTCTCTAGATGGGGCATATGTCAGAGATACATACTATTGGGTATGAGACAACTACAATGGATTGCAACCCCTGCATCAAACCGCACTGCTCGCTGGCATTATATTCAGTAAAATTCTCCCCAATATCTTCCATCAGAAGAAACCACCTTCCATCGCAGGTGCTACTGATTCCACGAACCTCGTGCACAGTGTTGCTTGGGTACCCACAAAATCAGCGAGTCACAAGGGATTTTCTGATCCTCTACCTTTCATCATTGCTGTCTACGAGTACGCCTCTCCTTTGCAGTGACACATGCATGCAAATAAGGAGAGTCTCGGGGCACCATGGACGAAGAAACACAGTTGGTAATTCCATTGCCATAATTCTCTGTCCTGACTTTAATTATCCAGATATGAAAGAAATCATCCCATTCAATCTCATAAGACTTGGCCTCACAAAAGAAAGAGGTTCATCAGTATTCAAAGCTGCCAAGTTTGGTGCATCATGGTTCCTACTCAATGACACTGAAATTATTTCAATCCATAAACAACTTGTTGAGAATTTCCGATCTCCTCCAGACAGTCCATTCTCCGCTGTCGCATCTCTTGTCAGTTTAGACATGGTGAATCACCTGGCTAAAAACGAAGACCTCATCGTCTGTCATTTCACCAAGAGCACTGGGAACAATGCAATCACAGGGCCTTCTTCAAAACATCAGTGAATACAATAAATATTTACTTCATTGCTTATCTGTATGTTACTGGATCATGCACACCCGCATGTAGCAGGTCTGCGCATTTTATACATTATAATGTTTATATTGTATGTTTATATAAAATCTCTTCAAATTTGTATCTCCATCGTGATTGTCTTGGTTTTTCATGCACACCCACTTAGTGCAAGTGTGCGCGATGTAGGGAGGTTCCACTCGTATATAACCTAATATCGCACACATGCTTTGTGTAAGTCACATGATCATTTGATCTGTGGTTGTGATTAGGTTCAATGGCTCTATCTGTGTATTAGGTTCACATTGTGGGTCATTATTTATCCGTTTACACGATTTATTGTACTTGTGTGCAATGCCGCTATTGTTGCGTTTGTGCACTATATATGCACTGTGATGTCAGGTTGTGTCATGTTGTTTCTGCAGTGTGGGAATCTTTTCATTAACAATTGGTGGATCATGTAGTTTTGAGGAGCTGTATATGGTTCAATCTGAGGGTTTCATTCAAAAAGGCCAGGAGAAAAAGGTCTGTTGACTTAGGAAGGCTATTTATGGCTTAAAACAAGCTGCGCTCTAATGGAACAAGCAGCTCCACAAATCCCTCCTTGAACTTGGATTCAAGAGATGCTATTTAGATCCAGGGGTTTATGTCAAGTTTGTTGGTGATAAACTGATTATTCTTGTCTTTTATGTTGATAATGCTCTTTTTATGGGTAATGATAGATCACTTGTCCTCAAGCACAAGAAACAATTCATGAATCATTGGGATTAAGAGATCTTGGTGAAGTCAAAGAATACCTTGGAATGAGGATAACCAGAGATTACAAGAAACATACTCTGAGGCTTGATCAATGCTCCTATGCTGCAAAGATAGTTGAGCAGTTTGGTCAAGTTGACTGCAAACCAGTTGCTACTCCTCTTTCTTCTGGATATACTCCAAAGCCCAATGAAGGAGAATCAAACCCAACTCTTCAAAGTTGTTACCAATTAGTCATAGGACCATTGCTTTACATCATGCTTGGCACAAGACCTGATCTCATCTATTCAGTGATCAAGATGTCACAGTTCTCTACAAATCCCTTTGAGAAACACTTACAGAAGGTGCTCTACATAGTGTGCTATCTTGCACATACTACCAAGTTGTGCTTGACCTATGCTGCAGATGGACCAATCAATGGTTTTGTCACTTACTCTGACACTGATTGAGCTGGAGATATAGAGACCTCATGGTCTACTACAGGTTATTCTGTCTTTCTTGCAAATGGAATTGTATGTATCATGGCTTTCTAAATGACAGAAGAGAGTTCGACTTTCATCCACCGAAGCAGAATACTATGGAATGATAGAATATTGCAGACAGATCCAATGGATCCACAATCTGTTTGAGGAACTATCCTTCCCTCTTTCCACTATTCCCCTGTATGTTGATAACCAGGGAGCTATGTTTCTTGCTTTGAATCCAGCTCAAGATGGATGAACTAAACATGTTCACATCCCTGAACACTATATTCAGGAGGCTGTTGAAGAAGGTGAAGTTGAACTATTCTATGTTCCTTCCCAACAATAGTTTGCAGATATCTTTACCAAGAATCTTGGAAAGGTAGCCTTCGAGCGTGAATGAAAGAGTTTGACTTTATTCTCATATTCATGATGACTTATGTTTCTAGTGAGGAGGAGTGTTGAGATCTGGGTATTTGCTTTCTGCTCTTCTATTCCATAACCCAAATTATAGACCTGATTATATCAGTGGTCCAGACCTTCAGACAATAGGTCCGAGTACACTATCACATATTACTCATCATATGACATCATAGATAACAGCTATTATTGCTATTGGCTATAGATAGGACTCTTATCATTCATGATATGATATGACTCATTCCTATCTCTTATCTTTACCTACCCTAGAGTAGAGACATACAGGTATCAACAATACCTGAACACTATATAGAGGAGAGCTTACTCTGTATCACTCTCCTTAGTTCTTATACTCTTTCTTATACAAGCATCTCCTCTTTGCTTCTATAAACTCCTCTGCTCCTTAAGCTAGCAACCTCTGTCCTCAGACCTAGTGAGTACCTCCCACTAGGCACATACCTTCCTCTTGTCACTTGCATTCTGCCTGTGGCACCTACTGTCCTCACAGTAGAGATAAATGGAGTACACTTTGCAGACTTGGGCAACATGTTCAACTGCACCTGTCTTGCAGGCATCATGGTGTGTATATCAGTCAAGCCATGGTCTCAGCTATCAGACTGATTGCATGTCAATCCCCCTTGCTATCCACTGCACACCATCTTGCATCACATTTGCCTTCTTCCCCGACCTGAAGACATGTCCCATTGTAGACTCCTCATCATTGGAACAGAAGCTGTGTGCAGGGACAATGAGCATCACACTCAATGCTCAACATGGGATATGCATCCAGTGAGGCTCAAAACAGAAGTAGTCTATTGCACATGGATGTCAGAGTTTCAGCATGAAGGGCCATTCATCAAACACATGGTGGACATTTCTATTGCCCAGCAAAATCAGACAGACAGACAGCTAGCAGGGGGGCAATGGCTGACACCAACATAAAACCCCACATGATCATGATTCACATTGTCCTGCTCAGCAGCATCATTGCAACTTGGACAAGGAAAATGAGTACATGAGCAAGCCACTCGAGACCCACTCATGAGCACACATCTTACACAGGGTTATAATCTATGGTATTTGCAGCTATCTCTGCTCGAGCATATCTAGAAATCATATTCGACATCAAGCCCTGTGATGTGTGATCGGGTGCAAATTTTGTCTTGACAAACCTGTGACAGATGAATCATACTACAGCATCCAGATGCACGGTTCAAGTAGTACCTACTTATTTTAAATGCACAATAGTACCTGGATGACAGTTTGATTTTAATGTAGACATGACAAATCAAGCTACAGGCATGAGGCACAAGAGAGAGCAGATGGCAGTGACAATACGATCTGTGCAAGCACCCACAAGCCACAAGCCACCACATTGGCACTTGAGTAGTAACCGTGGTATTACACGCGCCACGTACGAGGGCGCCGCATTTAGTAGCCGCGATGTTGCAGAGACGGGTGATAAACTTGATAATATCCCAGTAGACAAGTATATTAAAACAACAAGACAAGATCCCCATGAGTGAGATGTACTGATCTTCATGTCTTCAAAATGTTGTAGAACCATTTGAATGCCATGTGCAAGCACGATGTTGCCATTGCAGAATTTGGACTGAGGCGGCAGCTGTGTATCCACAGGAATGTCAGCACAAGGCACATCGCCCACGTTTGGTGACTCACCTCATTGAAGACAGATTCAATGATACGTGGCAGTTTCGTTCTCAGAATCACTTGACTATCTCCAAACTATTGAGTCGGTGGTGGTGTGGTCATTTTCGTTTGTTCATATCATGTTGGACGTCAGCGAAAAAAAGGGCATGGAAGGCATGGATCAAGAATGTGACTTACAATATACTACCCATTTTTCGAGCCAACATGCCTATGAACCCTGGTTCCAGAAAAATAAAAGAAATGGGGAATTGTAAACAGAAAGGGGTCAACCAAAACAACCTGCCCAGATGACTTTGGCGACATTGCCTTGTCACCAAGTGTCCGCCATGTTCGGCGATGATGCTAACTGATACATAGAGTGGGCATGTGGCCGCTTTTGCCACAAGAGAATTACCGGTAAACATTCATTTCATTTTTGACGCATGTTTTTGTCGTGGGGCCACGTGTACGCTGACATAGCGAGGGTTACTACATCCACTCATACTGTGTGTTTTTTTTTTCGGGATGTACACACTGAGATGATTTGATCGAGCAGTGTACAGAACTTGAAGCTTGCCAAGGGAACCGACCACATAACTATGTACGCTAATGTGGGTCCACCTTAGCCGACGATCGCAAGGTCCAAATCGGGGAAACAGCAATGTTGAAGACCAAAACCACTTTCGAAGACCTATATGTACATGTGGTCCCGGTTGGGTGTGCTAAGGAAGATGCAGAGGTTCTTATGCTGTACCATTGCAAACACATTGGTGGATGCCAGAGGGAGGGCAATAGCGTTGTCTTCAACACTCGTCATATTGTCGTCGCTGGTGTCCCTGGCAAGCTGGTGTTGATGACTGTTATGCTTGGCCTGGGTAGGGACGAGCATAGCCTCGAAAGATTGAGGTTCAAAGGTTCAAAGAGATAGCGTGCACTTAATGGTAGCACGAAGTCCAAGGAAGATGTTCCACAGAGGAACACAAGGATGTCAAGGTTCAAAGGTTCGGCAGTTCGAAGTGACTGGTCAAATGCCAGAAGGAGCTTGAGACAAAGGAATAGATTCAAGGTGTTGATCGAGGTATAAGAGTAGGTAACTGGTAACTAGCTCGAGTACAATGAAGGGGAACTAAGTAAATATCGTATGAGAGAAGTGTAAGTAATAGTCATACGATGGTGTAAGTGAGTCCAGGAATAAGGTATGTATTCCAGTTATGAGGGAATCCAAGTAAGAACGTACTTGAAGAACAGAGTAACAAAGGCTCAGAAAGAGACTATGGTAGATCTCCTCAAGAAGGTCAAGTTAGATAAAGACAAGGACAGGAATGGAAGGGCATATCCTGTGAGCAGTGGGGTCTGCGGGTTAGGTGGCGATAAGACCCAGTGAAGGGCTATGAGGAGCAGGGGGTGACGAGGGGTTAAGAGAGTATCGATAAGACCCAGTGAAGGGCTATGAGGAGTGGGGGAGCGATGAAGAGCTGTGAAGAAAAAGAATACAGGGGCAAATCGTAACATTACCCCGGTACTAGGGTTCTGAGTCTCTGACGAAAGACCAGAAAGGCTCAACGGCGGGGAGGCTGGCAAGGAGAGGATATGGTGATAGTGAAGAAAGGCGCTATGTTCTAGAGTCACAGGGAAAGGTGGGTCTGCGAGGTGGCAAGAGAGGGCACGAAGGAGGGTGTTGATCAGGATGATCAAGCAGCTATCCGAGAGATCAGAGCACAGTGGGGGAAAGGAGAGTGATGATGATGGATAATCAAGTGGCGATCAGGGTAGATCAGGTAGCGATCAAGAGATCAGGAGTCGTGAGGACAAGGATAGGACGTTTTCCCAATTGAGGGACAAGGGATCAATGGGGGCGGCCATAGAGTCTTCTCCAGCAGGGGAGAGTGCCGGTTTTCGCAGAGTGGTCATTTCAGGGATGACATCCCGACTCGTAGGCAACAGTTGAAGCAGAAGATTCGGAAGTGAGGGAGTTTTGTTGGGAAGACATGTTGATTGTAGTGGAAGGTGCTATGGAGGGGAGAAGATGGAGGGGTGAAGCTTTTTATAATCAGAAAGGGCGGACTTTGCGTTTTTCAGGTTCCGTTCTGGGGTCCAAGAGTCTTCTTCCGCGGAGTAGCCTCTCCATCGGATAAGAAACATGTGGCGAGAAGGGGGGCCGTGGTGACATAGGATTTTCTCTATTTCGTATTCCTCTTCTCCCTGGATAAGGTCAGGTGGTGGAGAAGGGAAGTTCGGGCCGTGTATGCTGTTTTCGCGATAGGGAGATAAGAGAGAAGCGTGAAAGATGGGGTGAATTTTCCATGTTTTCGGGAGGCAGAGTTGGTAGGTGAGGGGAGATAAGGCCTTCATGATGACAAAGGGTCCTTCTCGTTTCAGATCAAACTTTGGAGTGGGAGAGCGGCGTTTCAGGTTCCTTGCTTCTAGCCATACTTTGTCTCCTTTGACG
>JBBPTD010000799.1:0-16838 GCA_038093895.1 Boletus aff. mottiae
CAGTTGATTAGTGCCTAGTTAGCTTATGTACAGATTGTCAGTTCCACTTTTGATATGCAAACCCGTGCCACGGGTACGGGTATGGTACGGGTGTGAGGAACCTATACCTGTACCCGTACCTGCGAGGCACCCGTACCCGCTACCCGCATGGGTTACCCGTACCCGTGACAAACCCTAACTAGCAGACCCACTCACGTCCCTGTTATCACACACTGGGAGTTGAAGCTTATGTATCACTGACACTGTCAGTTCATTCATCTGGGTTCTGGAATAGAACCCGCGTACCAGTTGGAGTTGTCAGGGACACCTACGTTGGCGCTCGAGTTTTTGCTCAATTTGTCTTGCATATCTGTCTGAAATTTTGCCTCTCGTGCTTGTCCATTATGCACTGGCTGGTGGTTGTGCTCACTGTTTGGTTCTGTGATGTGCTGGCTGAATGCTCAGTGGCAGCAGGTGGGTCTCATTGAGACACCCTTAGCCTGCATGTCTTCGTTGTCCATTAGATGCTAGGAGCCAGCGGCCGCAAGAAATGGCTGTTGCACACACCCTTGGGCTTGAGTTCTCCTGATCTTCAGCCATGAAAACCTCCACAAGCTCCATGGCTGACAGGTATCCCAATCTCCTTCATACAGTGGCACTGACACTTTGCACACATGGACTACCACATGGAGTCAACCAAATGCCCACGTGCTTTGAGCCCTGTGAAATGTGTTAGAATGAAAGTACTTGAGTCAGAGATCCTGGCATTCACAGACCGTTGAAGCATCTCGAAAAGTTTTCCTTTGAGTACAATGAAACCAAGCAATCTGAATATATGGATGTTCATCTCTAGGGCACCATCATCAATAGACGATAGATCATGTGGAATGGACACGTAAAGATTAATTCCAGTAGAGATTCGAAAGCAAATCAATAGGCAGTGTTTTGGCCATGGCCAGGGCCATTGCAGGTCATGCTGTGCTCAGCGAGACCACTGTATACAGGACAATTCAGGCAGCGTCAAAAACAAACTTCGTGCCATTTAAATAAACTGACCTTTGTGAGGTTGTAATTGGGGGCCATTCACCACATTTTCCCTTCTAGAATTCCTGGTGACAACGTCAACACCCATGGGTCGATTTTGTTGTCTTGGTCACAAAGCTTGGCCAGTTGCCCCCTGGGACTCACAGACATGTCAGTTTTCCTGTTTAGAGGATCATTGAGAATGCTGTAAGCTACTTCAACGTATATCGCCAAGCGTGCATCATCACCACCCCACAGACAACTGATGATACATGTGCAGTGCTGTCCACATGGGTGTATTCAGTTTCAACTGGGGATGCATGCCTGCAAAATAGGATGTCTGTAGAGATTATTGCCCACTTTAGATAACAAACAAGTAATGAAGTGTGCAGTACTCCGTTTGTCTCTACTGTGAGGACAGTAGGTGCCACAAGCATAATGCAAGTGACAAGAGGAAGGTATGTGCCTAGTGGGAGGTACTCACTAGGTCTGAGGATAGAGGTTGCTAGCTTGAGGAGCGGAGGTGTTTTTATAGAAGCAAAGAGGAAATGCTTGTATAAGAGAGAGTATAAGAACTGAGGAGAGCAATACAGAGTGAGCTCTCCTCTATATAGTGTTCAGGTATTGTTTGTACCTGTATGTCTCTACTCTAGGGTAGGTAAAGATAAGAGATAGGAATGAGTCATATTGTATCATGAATGATAAGAGTCCTATCTATAGCCAATAGCAATAATGGCAGTTATCTATGATGTCATATGATGAGTAATATGTGATAGTGTACTTGGACCTATTGTCCGAAGGTCTGGACCATTGATGTAATCAGGTCTAGAATCTGGGTTATGGAATAGAAGAGCAGAAAGCGAATACCCAGATTTCAACAACAAGATGCAGGACGTGATAGGTGACCAACTTCCTGGCTGAGCAACGCGAGCACCTCCTGTCCCATCCTGTCCACATCAAACTGCGCCGATGCATCTCCCTCACCCTGGCCATTGCACCAAATTACACCGAGCGCTGTCACTAGTACCCAGGTGCACTACCAGTGTCCAGCTGAGATCATAAACTGATAGCAACTCCTCCAAAAGATGTCCCCTCACCTCACACACATATCCAATACTCTCTAGCATGGTAGGTTTGTGTGTCAGGATGATAGATGATGTGGTTAAAGGCTGGGGTGAGTCTGACGAAATAAGAGAATTAAGATTTGACACAAGTTGACAGTAACACAGGAGTACATCCATTGCCTCTTTCGCATGTCCCGTTGGTTCTAGCACATACTAACATGAAGGGAATATATATGAGAAAAATGAAATGCAACTTACCTTCACTATTGAGACTCGCTGTCACCTCATCAAATCCCATGACACTGTGCACACTCTACCAACACGACATCTTTGGCGGTGCAGTACAATATAGGCTCGGTGCTCTTTGTGCTCATCGAGTCAGAAGTTTAAGTTTATCAACTCGAGGCGCAAGGCTACCGACTGGGTAGGAAGACAACAGAGGAGCTGGAATTGATCCAAGATAGATAAATAATCCTGTATTCAAAGCACCATGTTATTATAGTCAGTCAGTTTGCAATCAGACGGAAAGTCAAACTAGTCGTTCAAACAAGACTCACCCACTGAGCAAAGCTCATCCATGTGTTTCGCACATCTGAACAAAGGATCAACCCTCTGAGAATGCACGATCATGGAGGTTCTACACAAGCCTAACCAGCTCAGACAAACTGTGGGAAACACAAGCAGCAAGGGTCAAATCCCTCCTTTCTTCAGCGGGTTCTGATGAGAACACCCAAGTGTAAGAAAGACATACTTTATGTACTTGATCCCAGAACGTAGGAAACCCAATGGTGCCAGAAGTTTCGACCCCAACTGAATGACAGCAGGTAAAATTTGCAAAGATTGATGGTTCACATGCAGCTGGACCATTCATCCTCGGTTAGGTTATGGAAGATGGTTCCACCTTGGAAAGTTGTTGCTTTGCGAGGGATGTGCACTGTGGCATTGAGGTTTAGTTTAGGATAACTTGAAAGCCTTGTTTGGTTGTTGAGAATCGAGATTGGTGAAAGAGCGAGGATAGTCATGTGATCAATGGATTCGTTGAAAGTTCAATTCCCAGTAGGGTACAGGTGAAAACTCAAATGTTAATAACCTAGTTATTTTCAAGTGAAGGCAGGTAGTTATTAACGCTCACGTGATATAATGCATGTGACACCCACCCAGTGTGGCGGCAGTGGCAGCGGCGAGCTACCAAGTCGTTGTTGGTCCTCTGTACTGGAAATCCCACCTGCTGCCATCCATCCTGAGCGGCAAGAACAGCAAATGTGACATTTGGTAGTTATGATTTTTTTTTCTTGTCCCCCCTTCATTCACTATGCTATCAGACACAACCCAGGAGTCATCCATTATGCTCAAAGATGCACAGACAACAATGGAAAGCAATGAGATGCCTGTTGTAGTCCCACAGGCTGTCAAGGCTAAGATTTTTCCACCTGAGCAACTCTCCCTTGATTCTTTTATCAAATTTCCTCTTCCTTCATATCATGCCTCTGCTGGATCCAATGGCAACCTCACTCAATACTTCATCACACTCCCACCTGACCTCACAGCAGTGACCGCCACCATGGATGCTTTTCAGACCCTCCCGCTGCTGCCTCCTTCCATGATTAAGCAGCTCTTCTCACAAGTAGCTAGTGCTTGGCAAAATAGGAGCTGGTCACTTGTGTACACCCATCCAAATGATCCATGTCGATTTGCATTTTGGATATTATCCTTTTGGCGAGGGGTTTCTGAGCTGTGCACAAACCAGATGGATTGGTGTGTGGCACAGCACTTCTTCTCACAGCTGGCTTTCCATCATGACGACTTGGAAGCCATTGCCTTTACAGCCCACATGCAACAAGTTCATACACTTGTTGATATGACTTATATTTGGCAATGGCACATGTATGATCCAACAGTAAGTTGGTATCATCTCAGTTTTTCTTTCCTACTTATTACATCCATAGCATCCAATGTGTGAATACCTGACCGTATCATTCTACGACTTAGAATCCCTCCTGAAGCCAACATCAAATGAAGCTTCAAGTTCTGACTTGGAAAGGGCTGAAATGCTCAGCCACAAAACAGAAGGGAGCTATTTGGTTGCAGAGAATGCAGACAGAGTTGAGGTACTTGGCAAGGATGACACAGAAACATGGCTTGATAAGACCCAGAGCATCCAGGATATAGAGCAGGATACATGCTTCAAGATGGAGCATGACATTGATTGATTTATGAGTGGCTGTTGTGACCTGGGTGATTGAGCATAGAAGGCCAGTGCCAGAAAAAGAGGTGGAGGAAGCCTCAGAAAGCACAGTGGACGATGGAGCAGAGGATTTGGATGGTGCTTGGGATTGGTAGATAGCTGGATATGAGCCAAATCAGAGCATCAGGAAACAGATCACATGAGCAAATTTCAGGTCACATGACCAGTTAATAATGGTTAATAACTGCCTGTTAATAAACCCCTGCTCAAGGGTGGGGGGTTATTAACATGCCATTGAGTTTTCACCTGTACCCTAATTCCCAGACTCCACACTACAATCTATGCATTGTGGCTTGTGACTCAGGAGAGAAAGGATGAGTGGGTGGAGCTGAGCGAAGGATGTTGGAGGGTTTTGGGTGAAAAGCCAGAGGCTCTTCTGGTCCAAAACTGGACCCAAACCTGTCGGGGGAGAGTGTGCTGTGTACCTGGAGAGGGTAGGAGTTAGCGATGCAGAGCAGCAGTAGTGTTACAACTTGTTTCTTTCTTTTACTTCTCTTTACACTTCTCTCGCGCTCGTCTTGTACTTATATCGAACTCGCTTGTTCGATCCCTGACCCGGACACTATTTCTTTTATCGCTGACTCACCAACGCTTACTTTCCTTATCTCAATTGCTTCGTCAGCGATTACTTCCTTCACATTCCGACTCCTTCTCTCATGTTCTATAACTTGCCTTTAACTATGCCTGCCCTTAGTCTTGTACACGGGTATATAAACCCGCTATACCTATCATTGTACTTTAGCTTAGATCTCCTCGATCAATACCTTGAATCTACTCTTTCGTCTCAAGCTCCTTCTGGCACTTGACCAGTCGCTCTGAACCTTTGAACCCTCGAACCCTTGTGTTCCTCTGTGGAACGTCTTCCTTGGACTTCGTGCTACCATTAAAGTGCACGCTATCTCTTTAAACCTCCGAACCTTAGTCTTTCGAGGCTACGCTCGACCCTACCCGGGCCAAGCGTAACAAGTAGCTTAAGCCCTGACAGTAGGAGCTACTGACTTACAATTGATTATCTGACTGGGGGGAGTATATATTATCTAAGGTTTTCCAAAAGGTCTGGTTGATTTTGTAAAAATGGGGCGAGAATGAGTGCATGATGCCTGAGATAAACTGTAAAAGATTTGCTTGACCATCTTCCCATGGTCTTTACTATGTTGAAGGGTACTCCCATGAGTAAATAATGCAATGTGCCTCTGATGCGTAAACTGTGGCCCTTCAGATTGGGTAGGTCAGGGTGTGCTTTGACTATGGTATCAATGTGTTTCATTACTTCCTTCCTAGAAAAGGGCCTTGTTGAACCAGATTGATGTTTCCATGAGAAGAGGTGTGCTGACGCACTGTCTGGGTTGATGAGGAAATGTTGGTCGATGGCTGACTTTGAGTCCATGGGAGAATTGGGTTCATGGGGTGCACAATGAATGTGTTGGCCTTCCAGGGCAGTTTTAGTGATTGGGAGGGTGAATTTCATGACAGGTAGTCCATTGTGATCAGTGGTGATGGAGAATCCAGAGCAGGTGATGTGTTTGACAGGATTGAACTTGGAGATGGCAGGAACAGTAAATTCCCCCAGATGAGCAATGCAGAAAAAGGCGCAGGTTATGCAGGCGAAGATGGCTGTGTTGCAAGGGTCATTTAGGTCCATAACCACTCAGAATTTTTCTAAAATAGCAATGGTAAAAGGAGCACACTTGGGAAGTTTGGATGACAGTGGGATGAGCTTTTTGGCATCTTCAAGAAGGGCTCTGTATTCTAACTCTTTGATTGACCAGTTGAGACTGTGTAAGATGTGCCAGGCTCTGATGGCCGCAGCTTAATTGGAGATGGTGGAGCCCGAGTATGTGCCAGCACAGCTGGCTAGGAAGGAGGCAAGGAGGTTCATGGAAATGGGGGCCTGCTGGGAGTCTGGTATGTAGTGTTGTGCATGGCCTGGCCTGGCTCAAAAGCCCTGGCTCTGGCTTGGCTTCAAACAGCTCCAGCTTGTCACAATTGCAAGCCAGGCCGCTTCTCATGGCTCAGGCCCTGGCCCAGTATGTCAAGTAGTAGTACTACGAATTGACTAGTCTACTAACTGCAACATATTGATGTCATCTCCTTCGTCTATGCTGGTATCATCTGTGTCATCAGCAATACCTTGAACCATCTGATCCCAACTTTTTCCAAGTCCCACAGCTTCTTCATGAACCCCTGTAACCTCCAATAGTACAGATAGATCTTCACAGAATAACAGATCATGGCGGATGAGACATTTGAGGCACTGGAGTGCCTCAATGATGTCCCCTTTGAGGCAGTTGTGGTGTTTACTGATCATCATTCCTGCAGATGAGAATGTGCACTCCCTAGAAACAGAGGTTGCCATGACCAAAAGATAGTCACATGCAAGCAGCCCAAACTGGATAACAAGTGGCATTCAGTCCCCACCATTGGAGAATTGACATCCCAGGGGCAAGCTGATCCTTCAAATTAAGATAACCATAAAATTCATCATATCAGCTATCGTTCAGGTTATGTGGTGACGATGTGTCAGAATCTGCAATATCATTGCTGTCCTCATCTGGGAGCTCGCAAAGGAGCTGGCCAATTTTTCCATATGCAGATGTTGTTGGCCCAGGTGTCATGGTTTTCTGGTTCAGTAATTCCATCCTAGCAGCATTCAATGCCACATGACGCTCTCGGTACTATAATCCAGTCTGTTTGGAATGTGTTGATTATGCTAATTGAAATCAACTCACCACATCTTTGACATGCTTCAATGCTGCCTCATAGAGTAACTTGCCCCAGTATTTGCGAATGTGGGACCCCTTTTGGACAGGATCGAGCATTTTGAAAGGTCAATCCAGTATTGGAAAGGTGAGGTATGTACTTATGCATCATGATCATATAAAGCTCATTGATCAAAGTGCGATCATAATACTCCGAAATTTTCTTGACCACTGCTTTGAGTGCCAGCCAAAAACTACTATATTCTGGCTTGGTTGTATGACTATCCCATGCTGTGTGTAATGCCTCAAGAGCTGGGAGAGTAAGGTGAATAGCAGGCCCAGAATCTGATGAGAAGAACTGCTGGGCCTTCTCTGACTTTCCCAAGAGTGCCAACAAGATGGTGACATGATGCCACTTTGAATCTGAGAGCTGCAGATCAAGGAGTTGTTGTTGTCCCTCATGGTTCTTCTCAGCAACAGCCATTTCATGGACAAAGATATTAACATCCTATAGACGATTAGTATCAATATCGACTGGTAAGAGCTTCTTTCTCTCATACCAAGTGGCACCACCCCAGGACCCTGAAAAACTTTTTGGTGAAAGAAAGAAGAGACACTATGCCTATGTACATCTCAAACACTATCCAATCCACTCTATACCCCAGACTCCAATCAGGAAGTCCCCATGTGTCCCTCCAGCAACTTTACTGTGGAGGGAACAACCTCAGAACCACCTGACGACCCAACTCCCATGCAGAACATGACCACCCAAGTCACTAGAAAATCAGTGAAATCCACATACCCCACATCAGAAGAGATTAAAAAACAGGAGTGCGAAGTTAAAGATGACAGAAGTGGTGCAGCATACTCAAATAAATCACTGCTCTTGCTGGTGGGTAAACCAATCACCATAGAATCCTTATCCACTGTCCTTCTTCACACCACACAGTTACCCAACAACTCACACCCAGCTATAGAAGCCATCTGTGCGGTGGCTTTCCTCCTGAAAAGAGATGTCTATGTAAAAACAGTGACAAAAATAGCACAACATCTAGACAATGACCTCCCCAACCTAATCAAGTGCCACATAAATGAAGCCATCACCCCACACATTACCTCCCTTACCAACTCCAATAAACACCTAGACAACACAGTGCACATGCTAGCTCAGACCATCCTCATCATTGAAGAAATAATCAGCCAGACCAAAATAGCAATGAAAACCTTCAAAAAGGAAGCCATGGACACCCACGACTCCATTGACCAATTAATTGCAGTTACTGAAAAAACTAATGCCAGTATCCAAATGCTCATCAACAATCCCTCTCAATCTCAACCCACCAGCACACAGACCCCCTCCCGCAGCTACAGTGATGTACTCCATGCACCCCATCCTGTGAATCACACCAATATCCCTCTCTCAGCCCCAGCTTCTTCAGCTCTAGCTAGAGCAGCACTCCGTGATCATCAGATCCTCATTGATCTGCAGCACGGTCACTCCCTTCACTCTCCAGAGCAGTCCACCCCCACCATAGTAGAGAAACTTAAAGCCATCCTCGATGAAACCAAAGATGACAATGCCCCAGACCTCACCATCAAAGCCCTAACCAGACTTAAGAATGGCGGTCTTATCGTTGAATTTGACTCAGATATGTTGACTCTGTGGCTCCGTCTGGACAACAACAAAGCCAACTTCCTAGAGAAACTAGGAACTCCAGCTGAAATACGAGAGTGAAGCTACGTAGTCCTAGTCCCCTTTCTCCCCATTGCCTTGCCACTTGATGACCCTCAATGGCTCTGTGCAGTTGAGATTGAAAACAACCTATGCAAAGGCTCACTGGCCTCAGCAAGATGGATCAAGCAAAAAGCCTGCCACACGCCTAATCAGTGAGTAGCCCACACCATCTTCACCCTCTCAGATCCTCAAGCTGAAAACACCCTACTACAAGACAGCCTCTACATCCACAAAGAAAAACTACACCCCCATAAGGAAAAGAAAGAACCACTTTGGTGCATCTGATGCTAAGGTTGGGGCCACATGGCCAGAGATTGCAAAGCCATCCATGATGCATGCATGTCTTGTGGACATGCACATCGCACAGACTCCTGCACTGGCACCACAGACAAACACTACTGCATAAGCTGCAAAACAAATAATCATGCCAGTAATAACCCAAAATGCCCCACCTACCTGGTGAAATGTGCAGAACTTGACACTAAGCACTTGGAAAACTCTATGCCATACTTCCCAACTGACGATCCTTGGACTCAGGTTACTATGCCTCCGAAACCTCCGCCAGTTACCAGAACCCCATCCAAGCAATCCTCATCAGCCCAACCACTCAAGCCCCACATGCAACAGATGACACTCAACTCCACTATCAGTCCCAAATCCCATCGTAGACACAGCCCACATTGCCCAAATGCCCACCACCACCTCCAATGCAATCCCAACCAGGTCACCTCGCCAACCACAAATCCATCACCCCTCCCTCCCCCTAACGCTGGACCCATCAAACAGAACCTCCCTCCCCTCAAATGAGGGATGGTACTACTAAAAGATGCATAACAAGTGTAACAATTTAATACATCTGAGGACTTGGCAGCAGAACCTTAACTCTTTCTTTGTGGCTCAACACTCACTAATAAACAGCACCCACACAAAGGACATCAACATGATAGCATTACAGGAACCCCACATTAACTCATTTAATAACACAATCTCGAATCGCCATTACCACATACTCTACCCTTCCATGCATCACACCACACCTAGCCCTAAAACCCATATGACCACCCTAATATCGAGATCCCTCAACACCAACACTTGGAAACAACTACCCTTCCCCTCTCCTGATGTGGTCATCATTCAACTTACCAGCAACTACAGCAAATGCACAATCTTCAACATTTACAATGACTGCAAACACAACAACACCCTCACTACACTAGGGGAGTACCTCAAAACCCAGATAAACATGATCAGGCCATCCACTCACAACCACATGATTTGGCTAGGAGACTTTAACTGGCACCACCCACTATGGGAGAAGGAACGTAACATCCACCTACTCACTAACCAGTATTTAGACCATGCCCAACCACTACTTAGACTCATTGCCGACTATGGCCTTGTTATGGCGTTACCTAAAGACACACCAACACTAGAAGCAATGACAATGAAAAACTGGACAAGGCCTGACAATGTGTTCTGTACAGAGATCATGACCAAACAACTTACTCACTGCTACACAGACCCAGCCAAATGCGGTCCCTGCACTGACCATGTTCCCATTCTCACCTCTCTAGACCTACACACACCTCATCATGAGGATCATCCCACTTGTAACTATAACGATGTTGACTGGAAAAAAATTAACGAAACCTTAGCTATGGCCCTAGCCCCCTTTCCCACTGATAATCCTATAGTCTCTGAACCAGAGTTCCAGAGAACTGCCAAAGGCATCACCGATGCTATCCTGTCCACCATAGATACTCACATACCTCTCTTCCACTCCAGCCCACACTCAAAAAGGTGGTGGACCAGAGAACTATTGGATATGAGGAAGGAAACCACTAACTTGCCTAATTATCCTTTCAAATGAGAGCCATCCCTAACCACCCCTCCCATAAAGCCCACCATATACAATACAACAACTATGCTGAGACACTCAAACAAACAAAACGAGAACACTGGTTCGACTGGCTTGACAACATCAATAGCAAGGAGATATGGATAGCCAACAAATATCTCAACTCTACACCCTCAAATAGCAGCCCCTCCAGGATACCAACTGTTACGCTTGGCCCGGGTAGGGACGAGCATAGCCTTGAAAGACTAAGGTTCAAAGGTTCAAAGAGATAGCATGCACTTAATGGTAGCACGAAGTCCAAGGAAGACATTCCACTAGGAAACACAAGGGTTTCAAGGTTCTAGGGTTCAGAGGTTCAAAGCGACTGGTCGAATGCCAGAAGGAGCTTGAGACAAGAGAACAGATTCAAGATATTGATCGAGGAGATCTAAGCTAAAGTACATGGATAGGTATAGTGGGTTTATATACCCGGTTACACGACTAAGGGCAGGCATATTCAAGGCAGGTCATAGAACGCAATAGAAGGAAATGGAATGTGGAGGAAGTAATCGCTGACGAAGCAATTGAGATAAGAGATAGGGAAAGTAATTGTTGGTGAGTCAGCGATAAAGGAAATAGTGTCCGGGTCGAGAGTCGAACTAAGGAGTTCGTCTGGAGTACAAGCGTAACATGTAAAGAGAGAAGAGAAAGAACAAGTTGTAACACCAACCCTGAAATTCAAAAACTCCAAAGGGATACCACAAATGGCAGACACCAATGATGAAAAGAGCACAATCTTGGTGTCAACCTTCTTTCCCCCCCCACTCACATCTTCAATCCCCCCCGAGTTTGAGTATTCTGACCCAGTCCCAGATCCGGGAGACATCACCATGGAGCAAATAGAGAGATGCATCAATAACCTCAGCCCAATGAAAGCCCCAAGACCAGACAGCATCAAAAACATCATATTCAAACAATGCTCTGATGCCCTGGTCCCACAAATGCTACATCTCTTTCATGCCATCTTCTTGCTCAAAACTTACTTCGATCCATGAAGAGCATTTACAACAGTAGTCCTACACAAACCTGGTAAACCAGACTACATGGTCCCTAAAGCCTACTGCCTGTTACGACTTGTTCTTTTTCTTTTACTTCACTATACGCTTTTCGTGTACTTGTATCAAACTTGCCTGTTTGATCCTCTATGTGGACAATATTTTCCTTATCACTGACTCACCCACGCTTACTCTCCTTATCTCACTTGCTTCGTCAGCAATCACTTCCTCCATCTTCCACTCTGTTCTATTGCTTTCTATGACCTGCCCTAGCTATGCCTGCCCTAGTCTTGTAAACGGGTATATAAACCCACTATACCTATCTCTTGTACTCTAGCTTAGATCTCCTCAATCACCACCTTGAATCTATTCTCTTGTCTCAAGCTCCTTCTGGCATTTGACCAGTCGCTCTGAACCTTGAACCTTAGAACCCTAAAACCCTTGTGTTCCTTTGTGGAACGTCTTCCTTGGACTTCGTGCTACCATTAAGTGCATGCTATCTCATTGAACCTTTTGACCTTAGTCTTTTGAGGCTACGCTCGTCCCCACCTGGGCCAAGCGTAACAAAAGATCTAAGCTAAACTCTTTACAGCTACCATCGCTGTAGTCCCGCTTCACCATTGCTCAATGACCTCAACTCCCTCCATCCCTCTGGGGAATACCTTGAAATCGTCCCCCTCAGGAACCCTCCAAATCCTCTGAGACTTCGTCTAACGACGAAGATTCCTCCCTCGACCCAGACCTTGCTCTCCCCTTTCAACAAGAGGACAACGACACCTTAGACCTCTCCCATCAGCTCTCCGCCTCCCTCTCCATCCCCCATATCCCAACTCCCCCTTCCCCTACACCAATCGCCCTCACCGGACAAATCTTCAATCCCCCTCCAGCACCGCCTCACACCCCCATGACTACTAAACCCACTGAACTCCGCCTTGGCAACCCTGAACCCTTTGATGGGTCCCCAGACACCGCCAACCAATGGCTGAACACTGTTCATTTTTACCTTAAGGTAAATGAAGCAGTCTATGACACCAACGACAAACAAATCGCCTTTGCTCTCTCTTATATGACGAAAGGATCTGCCTTGGTCTGGGCAAATACTTTTAGACAGCAAGCGGTTACCTCTACATCAATCCACTTTGGAACCTTCACCGACTTCTGCAAGTCGTTCAAGAAATCCTTCGTACTGAAGGACACTGTTGCCAATGCCATCTCGTGGCTATCCAACACTCGCATGAACCCCCATCCCAAGAAAAAGGGAGAATACCTCCCCACTCTCGCCGCTTACACCGCCAGTTTCATCAGTAACACCACCCTTGCCAACATCACCGATGAAAATGTCCTAATCGGATTCTATTCTGTCGGACTCCCTGAACCCCTGATGCTTCGTGTTTACTCCATGGATACCCCTCCCACCACCGCCAAAGAATGGTATGAGAAGGCCTCCCACTTTCATACCCAGTTCGAAAGAGCTAGGGAGGTTGCTTGCCTCCATACTGGAGGATCCCAGAACTCCTACTGCTCCTACAACACCCCTGCCCCCACTCCCAAAGACCCCAATGCCATGGATGTAGACGTAGTATGCGTTGCCAAGCTCACCCCTGAAGAGCGAAAGCGATGCATCGAGAAAGGACTTTGCTTCCGCTGCCAAAAGAGTGGACATCTTAGCAATGAATGTCCTAACTTTCCTTCCTCTGGACGAAAGGGGAAGAAAGTCCAGAAAGTCTCCGTTGATGATCTCCCTGAGTTAAAGGAGGTCGAGGACAATGACGAAGAAGAAGAAGTGGCCGTACAAAAGGTTCACTTCTCCTGGGATTTTTAAAAAGGAGAACTCGTTCGACACAAGTCTCTCCTTCCCTCACATGTGCTTCTGTAGTAGTATCCTCTTCATCAAAAGCAATGAAACTTCCCGTTCAGCTTATCGATCCAGAACACATCTCAAAAGTTGTCGACGCCCGTGCCCTGGTTGACAGCGGTGCTGATATATCCTGCATTGACTGGGACTTTGTTCACAAACACAAACTCCCTACTGAGAAACTCCCCGAACCCATTCCTATACGAAACATCAACCAATCCACAAACAAAAGGGGAGCTATTCGCTTCACCACCACCCTGTTTGTTAATATTGAAGGAATTGCCCACAAAATCCTCCTCTACATCATGCACTGTGGAAATGAAAACGTCATCTTAGGACTCCCCTGGCTCCGAAAGACCAACCCCACCATTGACTGGGCCCGCCAGACCATCTCCATCTCTGAATCATCTGACGAATCTTCGGAACTTTACCAAACCCGCACCACGAACCAATGATCCCACAAAACCCCCGAAAAACCTCCCCGACCTCCTCGACACCTGAATGTCCATGCAGTACATGACACACGTCTCTATGAATTCCTCAACTATGAAACTGAATCCCAGTTTTGTCAATGAGCAAAAGAAGCGTACACAGTTAATCGCATCATCTGCTGCGGATCCTGTTTCATTCCTCTAGGTTCCCCTGTCATTGTGAAACTTACCGCTGCCACCGAGCTTGCCATGGCCACCGAGAAGGCAAAACCCGACGTCTCACTTCCCCCAGAATACGAAGAATATACCTCAGTATTCACTAAAGAAACTGCAGACCACCTCCCACCCCCTCGCCCATATGACCATGAAATTAATCTCGATGACTCCTTCATATCCAAAGTTGGGAAAATCTATCCCTTATCGCCCAATGAACAGAAAGCCACTGAGGACTTCCTTGAAGAGAATCTCTGTGCCGGAAAGATTCGACCCTCGAACTCCCCCCAAGCCTCACCATTCTTCTTCGTTAACAAGAAGGATGGAAAACTCCATCCCTGCCAGGACTACAGATACCTCAATGAACATACTGTTCGTGATGCCTACCCACTCCCGCTAATCTCCGACCTCATTGACAAGCTCAAAGACACAAAAGTCTTCACAAAGTTTGATGTATGATGGGGATATAACAACATCCGAATAAAAGACGGACACCAATGGAAAGGGGCGTTCATCACTCATAAAGGATTCTTTGAACCCTTAGTCATGTTCTTTGGTCTCACGAACTCCCCTGCGACCTTCCAACGATTCATGAACGACTTGTTCTGGGACATGATCTCTGAAGGATGGCTCATCATCTACATGGACGACCTCCTCATCTTTTCCCCAGATGAATCCACTCACACTGAAAGAACCAAATGAGTCCTACAATGAATGAAGGAACTTGACCTTCACCTTCAACTTGAGAAATGTTCCTTCGCTGCCAAAGAAGTGGAATATCTGGGAATGATTGTTAAACCCGGACAACTTGCTATGGACCCTATTAAACTTGAAGGAATCGCCAACTGGCCCACCCCAACCAAAGTAAAGGAAGTTCGCTCATTCCTCGGCTTCGCCAACTTCTACCGCCGATTTATCCCCAACTATTCCACCATTGCACGCCCCCTTATTGATCTCACCAAAAAGAACTCGGGATGGAACTGGATGGAAGCTTGTCAGAAGTCTTTTGATGCTCTAAAAGAACTGTTCCTCTCCAAACCAATCCTCCATCTCCCCGATCCCTCCGCTCCCTTCGCAATCGCTACCGACGCGTCGAAATATGCCTCAGGAGCCATTCTCTTACAAACTGACGTTAATGGAGATTGGCATCCCTGCTCCTATCTCTCCACCTCATTCTCCCCCGCCGAACGGAACTATGATATCTACGACAGAGAACTCCTAGCCATCATCCAAGCCCTCAAAGCATGGCGACACTACCTTCACGGCTCTCCTTTCCCGGTTCAGGTCTTCACTGACCACAAAAACCTCACATACTTCCACCAGGCCCAGAATCTCAACCGACGCCAAGCACGTTGGCTCTTAGACCTTGCAGACTTCGATCTAAAAATGATCCATGTCCCTGGCCGCCTCCTTGCTGGTCCTGATGCACTATCCCGCCGCCCTGACCTCCATCCTGACACTCCAGATAACACCGGAACTATACTCCTCCCCAACTCCCTCTTTGTCCGCGTCATCGACGCTGCTTTGCATCGGAAGGTCTCATCCTCCTCGAAGGATGATCCCCTCGTTCTGAATGCTCTACAAGCACTTGACAGATCTGTACCCCCTGTGTTCCATTCCTGATTGTCCAATTGGGCCTTCGACAAAGGCATCCTCACCTATCAAGGTCATGCTTACATTCCCCCTGATGAATCCCTCCATCGCTCTATCGTATCCCGCTGCCATGATCATGCCTCTGCTGGACACCCTGGTTATCTCAAAACCCGACAACTTGTTGCCGCTGAGTTTTGGTGGCCTGGTCTTGCACAGTTCGTCCGCAAATACATGGAGGGATGCTCCTCCTGCCAACAAGCCAAGGCAAACACCCATCCCACCGTCCCCTCCACTTCTCCAATCCGCTCCTCAGCCTCACGCCCATTCCAACAAATCTCCTGTGACCTTATCACCAACCTCCCCCTCTCTGCTGGCTTCGATTCCCTTTTGGTCATGGTTGACCATGGCCTTACTAAGGGGGTGATTCTTTGCCCCACTAAGAAAACTGTCTCCACCCAAGGTGTTGCCACGCTCTTTTTCCACAAAGTCTATAAACGCTTTGGGCTATATGACAAGATTATCTCTGATCGTGGGCCCCAATTCGCTTCCGCCTTCGCAAAAGAACTGGGAAAACTCCTGAATTATGACCTCGCCCTCTCCACCACATACCACCCTCAAACTGATGGCGAAACTGAACACGTAAATCAAGAAGTCGAAACCTATCTACACATCTATTGTGGAAATAACCCCACCTCATGGTCTGAACACATGACTCATGCCGAATTCGCCCACAATCACCGCACCCACTCAGTGACCAACCAATCTCCATTCTATCTCATGATGGGATACGAACCCCGTGCCCTTCCCACCATCATACCCAATTCCCATATCCCTGCAGTAGAGTCCCGCCTCAAAGAACTCACCGCTGCAAGAAACGAAGCTCTTGCCGCCCATGAGCTTGCTCGCCAGGTAATGGCAGCCCAAGGAAACAGAGGTTTCGTCCCATTCGCTAAAGGAGACAAAGTGTGGCTAGAAGCAAGGAACCTGAAATGCCGCTCTCCCACCCCAAAGTTTGATCCAAAACGAGAAGGACCCTTTGTCATTACCAAGGTCTTATCTCCTCTCACCTACCAACTCCGCCTTCCGAAAACTTGGAGAATCCACCCTGT
>JBBPTD010000800.1:0-16828 GCA_038093895.1 Boletus aff. mottiae
GGTACAAAGGGCCTGAGGGTGTGTCGAATCTACGATTGTTTGTGGTTAACGCCACCACCCGACTCTGCCAATAACCTAAAGTCATTCGACATACTATTTCCGCTGCCAAAAAAGGTGAGCTGAAGGTGGACAAGGTAGTTCGTGCACTCGGTACACGCAGGGACTCACCAAAGGAAATACCTTTGTTCAAAAGACCCGGGTCATCGAGCGTGAGGAGCGGAACTCGAAGCAGAAACGGGAGGAGGAACGGGTGAGGATGCAGGAGCAACATCAGCAAAGGAAGCGGAGAAGGGTTTGGAGCGGGATCAACTGAGGCGGAGGGATGGTCGAGGGATGGGACGTGAAGAGAAGGTAAAGGATATGCGACGGCAGCCTCATAGACGGTCTGGTCACCAGATTACTTGGACAGCGCCTCGGCACGGTCACCCCCACCCTCTTCCCCGTTCAGCCTAAACAAACGCATCGAGCGTGTCAGTACCTATTTGTGGGCAACGGTAATGTCAAAATCGCGTGGCATCATGGACTCGGGACATGACCAACAGCCCGTTGTCGAACTGTCGTGCTTGTCGGGATCACTCCTCCGAGTGAGAGCTCTTGATCATATCAATGCCTCACATCGCGAGCGGTGAGTAGATGCGGCGGCAACTTTTCCATGATAAAATGAGGCATTTCGAGTCGTCGCTGAGCACCTCAGTGAGATTGACCCTCTTTGCATCAAGCGTTACAGGCCACGTGCGTCTATTCTGGTCAGGCTTCGAGTTATATCACTAAGAAAAAGGGACGACGCGTACCGTGTAAGGTTTCGCCAGCGGGAGATATATTCAGAGGTAATGTTGATAAGTTCGGCATCGAGCGAAATTTGACGAGTGCGCAAAATCTCCTCACATTTGGAGGTGGCTCTAAAGACCACTGGAGGCGGCACTGAAAAATGAGCTCGGCGTCTGGAGAGGGGATATGATAGTGATGGAAATAGCAACGGGAGAGGCTGGCGGGGCGGTAACCGGCAAATTCCACTGAAGTCATTCCCACATCGTACATGACGGAGGTTTGGGAAGAGAGAGTCGGAGATAGATGGTCGAAAGAGTCCCAGTCGATTCCACAATGGAAGGGCCGTATAGCCCGGATGCGACACGTGTAATATCCAACTCGGACTCGGAATCCTTGAGTGGTCTGGTAAATATGTGTGGCTTCACAGAAAAAAGCAGGGGAGAAAAAATAGAATAAAACATGTTCAGTACCAAGCGAGGTACGACGAATCACAGGAATCGACTTGGACTTGGAGGGTTTTGCTTGGATTTTCGACAGGATATGTCTGGAAGACGCCTTGCTTGAAGCCTAGGAAGTTGACCAAAGGACATCCAGCTGGCATGGGAGGTCCTGGACTCCTGGCTAGAGCGGCCAGATCTGGAGGATCTGGCCATGTCCAAAATTCTTCAATACGACCTCTGGTATCTCAAGTGCACGCATTGCTCGTCAGAAGGATGTGAGTTGTGTCATAGAGTTGTTATATGAGTTTACGCAACTTGCCCCGTTATATCAGCTAAAATATTATGTAATAATTGGGAAATTCGAACGTCACGTGCAAGGCTCTGTGATCTTCCGGAGTCATAGATGAGCGGCTCGACAGCGCTCGTGCTTTTCCTTGGTTGACTTGTCGTTTGGACAGCGGTGCTAGACCTGACTCGATCTACCCAAGGAACTCAGGTGAGCGATAATTTTCTACCACGAGTCATTCAGATCGAGTCATAGATCATCCGCGCATAAAAGCTTACTACTTCCTCTTCAAGTTCCAGTACAATCATGTCATTCCCCAAGCACAATAGTACGTCACTGACCTTCAACCATCGTCCCATCTGATGGATTTGTACAGTATCACAAACGTTCAACTTTTCCAAGGAAGAAGAAAAGGTCATCGCGTACTGGCGCGAGATCGACGCGTTCCAGACGAGCGTCAAACTTTCAGAAGGGAAGCCCGAGTATGTCTTCTTCGATGGCCCCCCTTTTGCTACTGGCTTGCCGCATTATGGCCATCTGCTCGCTGGTACTATCAAGGTGCGATTCGGTTTCGTGATTCGGCTTCCACGACGGTCCTGTATTAAATCCCCCTGTATCGTGCAGGACATCGTGACGAGATATGCCCACGTTACAGGCCATCATGTCACCCGTCGATTTGGCTGGGACACCCATGGTCTACCTGTCGAACACGAGATCGATAAGAAATTGGGTATTACATGCCGCGAAGACGTGATGAAGATGGGCATCGACAACTACAATGCCGAATGCCGTGCCATCGTGATGCGTTACTCGTCCGAATGGCGCGCGACCGTCGAGCGCATGGGCCGCTGGATCGATTTCGACAACGATTACAAGACGCTGAACACGACGTTCATGGAGAGCATCTGGTGGGCGTTTGCAGAGCTTTGGAAAAGGGGGCTGGTGTATCGCGGTACGCGGGTGATGCCCTATTCGTCTGGGTGTACAACGCCGTTGTCCAACTTTGAGGCTGGGTTGGATTATCGGGACGTCAACGATCCGGCGGTTACGGTTGCTTTTCAGCTCGTCGATGATCCTACCACAGCATTGCTGGCTTGGACGACGACCCCGTGGACGCTGCCGTCCAATTTGGCGTTGTGTGTCCATCCCGAGTTCACGTATATCAAAATCCACGACGAAGAAAAGGGGACGAACTACATTCTTTGCGACAAATTGCTCGGGGCCTTGTACAAGGATCCAAAGAAAGCCAAATTCAAGAAGATCGCGACGTTCAAGGGTGCGGACATGAAAGGATGGCGTTATGTGCCACTTTTTGAGTATTTCACCGAGCAGGTAAGCGGAACGTCTTGACTAGGACTATCAAGAACCTAACGCACATGTCGTCCGCAGTACGAGGACCGAGCATTTGTCGTCGTGACTGATACGTACGTCACCGACCAAGATGGCACAGGGATCGTCCAACAAGCACCAGCCTTTGGTGAGGACGATCACCGCATTGCTAGGGAAAATGGTATTGTGGCCGCAGATGAACTGCCGCCTTGCCCTCTAGATGATGCTGGGAAATTCGTCAAACCTGTCACGGATTACGAGGGCATGCATATCAAGGTCAGTTAGCACCAGATCGTCTGATTGTTCTGCCTCTGCTGACGCGATGTTCATGCAGGCAGCAGATAAGGAGATTATGAAGCACTTGAAGGCCAAGGGACGGCTCGTCGTTCAATCTACCATCAATCACTCCTATCCGTATTGCTGGCGGTGTGTACTTTTACGACTCTGTCGATCAACCATTGACCTTTGTTTGTAGATCAGGTACACCTCTCATATATCGTGCGATACCTTCCTGGTTCGTAAGAGTGGAACCCATCAAAGAACAACTTGTTGCTAACAACAAGGAAACATTGTGGTAAGAAACCTGAATGACCTTTCTGACGAACCCTCCCGACTGACGAGCCAGGGTTCCTCAATCTGTGGGCGATAACCGCTTCGGCAACTGGCTTGCCAATGCACGCGATTGGAACATCTCGAGAAATCGTTACTGGGGTACTCCACTACCATTATGGACGAGCGATGACTTTGAAGAGGTGCGCCTGATTGTTAGATCATTGCCGGATGTAGTGATTCTGACTATTCTTTTCAGATCGTCGTCGTCGGTTCTATCGAAGAATTAGAACGGTTGACTGGCGTGACTGGGATCACTGATATTCATCGAGACAAGATAGACCACCTTACCATTCCCTCGCAAAAAGGAAAAGGTGTCCTAAAAAAGGTCGAGGAAGTCTTTGACTGTTGGTTCGAGTCAGGCAGGTAGGCATAGCTTGCATGCAATCCTCGTTTGGCCAGAAATTGATCGGGGTGTCAGCATGCCATATGCACAACTCCACTACCCATTCGAGAACAAGGAATTTTTCGAGCATAATTTCCCTGGAGATTTCGTATCTGAAGGTATTGATCAGACGCGAGGATGGTTCTACACGCTGCTCGTGCTTTCAACCCATTTATTCGGAAGAGCGCCATGGAAGAATCTGATCGTCACCGGTCTCGTCCTCGCTGCAGATGGAAAGAAGATGAGCAAAAGTCTTAGAAACTACCCCGATCCGAACTTGATGTTTAAAAAGTATGGTGCTGATGCGGTCAGGTTTGTGTCTCTTGATCGAATGGAGCGAGAAGCCCAAAACCAAAGGCTGAACACCGCTTTTTTTTCCAGGATGTTCTTGGTGAACTCGCCGATCGTACGTGGTGAGAACCTTCGGTTCCGCGAGGAGGGTGTGCACGACGTCGTCTCTCGCGTCATGCTCCCCTGGGTAAACGCCTTCCGTTTCTTCCTCGGCCAAGCGAGTCTTTTGCGAAAGACGACCGGGATTGAGTTCAAGTACAACCCTCACGCACCACTCTCGAGCAATGTCATGGATCGATGGATCCTTGCGCGTTGTCAATCGCTCATCTTGTTGTTCCGGCAAGAGATGGCTGCATACAGGCTTTATAGCATCCTCCCGCGCCTCTTGGATCTCGTCGACGAACTGACGAATTGGTACATCCGATTCAATCGACGAAGGCTCAAGGGTGAGGACGGCACGGAGGACACGGTTGCTGCATTGAACACCTTGTTCGAAACGCTTCTCACATTGTGTCGCACGATGGTACGTATCGTCATATTTGGGGTGATAGTCATGGGCTGACGACGTAATGGTACATGTGTGACAGTCTTCCTACACGCCATTTTTGACAGAAAACCTGTATCAGACATTAAGGGACTACATACCAGAAGACCCGTCTGTCGCAGATCCCCGTTCGGTCCACTTCTTGAGCTTCCCGGAAGTAAAAGAAGAATACTTTGATGCCGAGATCGAGCGACAAGTACAGCGGATGAAGGCTGTCATCGATCTGACTCGAAACATCCGCGAGAAGCATAATCTCTCCCTCAAGGTCTGTCCCCTTCACCACATTTCCCGTTTCGCCAAAGCGTCGGATGGCTGACCCGGACTCAACAGACCCCACTCAAAGAGCTCTTGGTATTCCACCCCGACGAACAGTACATTGCAGACGCCTCATCCCTTCAGCGATACATCCTCTCCGAGCTCAACGTGCGTGATGTCGTCTTCACCTCTGACGAATCCATGTCTGGCGTGCGCTACCGCGCCGTTGCAGACTGGGGTGTCCTAGGTCGCAAACTTCGCAAGGACCTTGTCCGCGTCAAGAACGCACTCCCCACTGTCCCGAGCGATGCCGTCAAAGCGTACATCGACAGTGGTACGCTCACGGTCGACGGCATCGAACTTGTTGCGGGCGATTTGACGGTCCAGCGATATCTCGAGCTGCCGCCTGCGTCCGAGGGCCAATATGCGACGCATACAGACAATGACGTGGTCGTGCGACTCGACGTGCAGGTCCACCCAGACCTGATGGGCGAGTGGCTCGCGAGAGAGTTGGTCAATCGGGTGCAAAAGCTGAGGAAAAAGGCGGGGTTGCAAGCGACGGAAGACGTCGACGTGTATTACAAGTTCGAGCATGGGTCAGGGGCGGAGTTGCTCGACGCCCTCAAGGAACATGCAGAGTTCATTGTGAAGACGGTGAGGAGCGTCCCAACTGATGTTCAGCAACGGAAGGGTGGAAATTTGATCATCGAGGAGGAGCAAGAGGTTGCTGATGTCAAGTTCTTCTTGACATTGGTAAGAGCTTGATAGAGAAAGCTATGGCAGTAGAAGAGCGAAAGAAGTGTGTGTACTATACCTCGAGGTAGCAAGTAGAATGATGGAAGGCGTAATTGGAGTAGCGTCGGAATGTAAAAATACCAAATGTTGGTACAGATGATTAGAGTGGAATGGGTGCGAAGCTCCACGATCATTTCTTGGTTGAGCCAAACCCTCCAAAACCCATGACAGCTGCCATTTCTTCGACTCCCATGGTAGATTCTTGTGCAAGAAGTATTCGAGCCTGCTCTTTCTTGGCCTGTTTTTGAGCTTTCTTCTCTTCCCGTCTGGCGGCCTCCTGGTCCTTGACCTCTGCTAATCGTTTGTCAAAGTCGAACGATTTTGCGGCGGATGCTTCTTTTGTCCTTTCGCGTAAAAGGGCTATGCGCGCGCGAACCTGCTCTAGCGTCGAGCGCTCCACGCGAGTTGTTTGGCCCATTTTCCGGAGGTCTAGATAATTGAATAACATCAACCACCCTCCCGAAGCCACGAAAAAGAAATGAACGCACGAGATCGGCCGTTGATGTGGTCCAGATACCCAGTGGTATCCTTGTACGTCCGGTTACATGTATCGCAATAAAAGCCAGGTTGACCAGGACCACGACCGCCTGGATGCTGCACGACCGTCGTCTTACCGAGGTTCTTGTCGAGTTCCAGCGATTGTTCACGGCGTTTCATGAGCTCCGTTGGTTTCGGAAGGTCTTCCTTGTGCCCTCTCCTGGGTGCTTTACCTGTGTAGAGATAACGGTGAGGTAGAGCAGTTGGGTCGAAGGGTCCGATGTCTGGAACGCACCTTGCTTCATGCGTTCTTCATTCTCCTGCATGCGCTGTCTTTCTTCTTCGTCCTTCTTTTTCGCTCGTTCTGCGTATTCTTGTTTGTCCCATTTCTTTCTAAAGTCTGTGTCGCCAGCCTTTGAGGTGTATGCGCCAGACTTGTCTGCCATGGTTGGTGTGAACCGTAACTGCACTGCCACAATTACTGCCAACCCCGACTCGGAATACATGCATACGTGTTTACAAAGTCCATTCATTGAACAAGTTCACATGCTTTGAACCATCTCAAGTTCGTCATGTACGTCGAAGATCCGGTACCTCTCGCAGCCATATTTCCTCTTCCCTTCCGCGTCTTATTTCTCGTTGCGCTCGGTGTGCTGGGATGGGCAACGAACCTCCACGGATTGCAACTGCTAGGTATTGATGGGCCTGGCCTGTTGGAATTCCAAGCAAGCAGTATCCAGCTTCCTCTCAGGTCTCCCTCGTCCGGTGGTCACCCCTCCGCCCGCTCCTTCTACATGCCTCTTTACCGAATCTTTGTCGCATACACAAGCTGGTGCTTCGTCGCTTGGTTTTTATTTCGAGCCGTAACACAGTCAGATGCCACTCTCGCGGATGTTTTCAGATACATCCCTGCCGTGTGTGTTCTTGGCGTGGTGACAGCCCTCGTGTGTCCATACGACATTCTCCACAAGCGAGAGCGAGATTGGTTCTTCTCGTTCGTGTTTTTACTCTTGTTTGTGACGCATGTTCCTGATAGCTTTTTCTTTAGTACTGCTGCGAGGTGCCTCTTTCCTACCTCTGACCGCCCCGTATACTTCTCGGATGTCCTATTTGCCGACGTCCTGACATCATTCGCGAAAGTCCTCGGTGACATGTGGCTGTCGTTGTGCATGCTACTTCCGGGAGGCAGTTTGTTACAACCCCCATCACAAGATGGTTGGTATCAGTGGATACTACCGAGCCTCATGAGGTGAGATCCTGCTTCTATTTCTAGCTTCTCTGACGCTGACGCTGAGATATGGCAGTTTGCCTTACCTGATTCGCTTACGTCAATGTCTTATCGAGTACAATTCCCCGACCAATTCGAGCCGCCGCCCGCTCTTCAACGCTATCAAATACGCTTCGTCTTTTCCTGTGATATTCCTCTCTGCTGCTCAGAGGATCGTGATCTCAGACCTAGCGCAAACGCATGGAGATTCCGTCACGCAACGAGGATGGCATGGTGAACACCCACTCTTTCGTCTTTGGTAAGTTGGTTATCGGCGCTCTTTCACCACCGCACCCCCTTACACTCGAATAGGCTGATATCATGTATTATCAATTCGTTGTATTCGTTTTGGTGGGACTTGACCAACGATTGGGGTCTTTGTCTCTTGATCCGAAGCTCTACCCACTCACGAGAAGACCAGACGCTGTCGTCACTCGACGCCACAGGGCGACGTGGCGCTTCGTATCCGTATGGGCTCCGTTCGGTGCTTCTGTATCCTCTTTCAGCGTACCCCATGGCCATTTTTCTGAATTTCATCCTTCGCATGACATGGTCCATCAAACTGTCAAGCCACCTCTATTCACAATCGCACGGGAGTGTGCTCATTTTTTGGCTCGAAATAGCAGAGGTGCTGCGGAGATGGGTATGGGTCTTTCTTCGTATAGAGTGGGAAACCGTGAGGAGAGGAAAAGACAAGGCGGGTCCCGCAGAAAATGGTATACCATCTGATGACATAGAACTCTTTGACGCACACAATAAGGGGGAAGCAATCGATTGATCCACGGACACTCACATACCATTAGTACGATAATTGTTGTAGTAAGTTCTTCCAAGCGGAACGGCCGGACTGGTCACAGTTCATATAGATATTTGAAGCATATACATTACACTTTTATTGTTTAAGTTCACAGGTAGTTCCGGGGCGCTACGATTCTTTCAGCACATGACCACCTGGACGTTGCCCTTGTGCGAGAGGTCCCGAAAATTTCCGAGCCCACCATTAGGCAATTTCTCAGCGTCTCGGATGTCGGGCAAATTAACAGCTGCACGCGGCACAATTCTCAAGCAACTTGTCACTCCGTGAGACGAATGTTGTCCGCCACTCATTGATCCTTAGATGCTGGCGGTGCACTTCCATCAGCTCTCGTCATGGATTACCCCGCGGCCGCCTGGAGCGGGGTCCACCGTCGCGGAGGGCAACAGACCTCCGAGAATGCCCGGCTTTGCATTTCCATAGAACGGTACGTTCGACTTTGTTCTAATCAGCATCGGAACGATTCCGGTTGGCGCGTTAGCATGATCACGTGCTCTAACACTCTCCCGAATTCCGCCTTGGGGTAATTCGATCCGGTCCGCCGTCACTCCGCACATTTGTACGTGGCCAGCTGATGCGGCTGCTTACCGTTCGTTGTAGTCCACGGTGGCTCACACGATAAAGCTATTGTTTGTCGTGCTATAAAAGCTGGGCAAGGTATGGTGGTTTGGGCCCATCTCCGGTTTCTGCTCGATATCAACTAAAACTCATCCATTCAGCCATGAAGGTAGATTGAATACTCCCTATACGACTGATTGCTGATTGTAATATAGGTTCTCGCTATTCTTTACAAAGGTGGTAAAGCTGCCAAGGAGGAGCCTCGTCTCCTCGGTACGGTCGAGAACGAGGTGAGCAACGATGAGATGCAGTTCGCCGCCACGAGTGATGCTGACCAGACACGCAGCTCGGCATCCGCCAGTTCCTCGAATCACAAGGTCACGAATACATTGTCAGTGTGCCCGTCTTCCAGAATTAGTTTTTTGATTGCTCACGCCGCATCTGAATACAGGTCTCGGACTCCAAGGATGGCCCTGACAGCGTCTTCGAAAAGCACATCGTTGATGTATGTCTATCCCTCCAGATTGATGCTCCGCGGGATCTCTCACCGTCTTTGCATAGGCCGAGATCTTGATCACAACGCCGTTCCACCCCGGGTACCTCACCGCCGAACTCTTCGAAAAGGTATGAACTATCACGGATTTTGGCAGTTGAGGACGGCGATGTGAACGCATGTTCCGTTTTCGTGCAGGCCAAGAAATTGAAGGTCTGCGTCACGGCTGGTGTCGGCTCTGACCACATCGACCTCAACGCCGCGGTGAAGCACGGCGCCCAAGTTTTGGAAGTCACCGGCTCCAATGTCGTCTCCGTTGCTGAGCACGTCGTCCTGTCCATCCTTCTTCTCGTCAAGAACTTTATTCCTGCTCACGAGGTACGCCGTGTGTTTTTGTTAACAGGATCCGCGTTTCTAAGGCCAACGTTACGTATCGCGTAGATGATCGAGCGCGGCGACTGGCAAGTCTCGGATGTCGCTCGCAACGCCTTTGACTTGGAGGGAAAGGTCGTCGGTACCATTGGTGCTGGCCGTATCGGTTACCGTGTCCTTCAGCGTCTAGTTCCCTTTGACTGCAAGGAGCTCCTCTACTACGACTATGCTCCTCTCCCCGAAGGTGAGCTCACTTGCTCGGCCCTGCCTGCCCCACTCTCATCTGTCTGCCATTCTACCAGCCGCTGCCAAGGCCCTCAACGCTCGCCGCGTCGAGGACCTCAAGGACTTCGTCTCTCAATGCGATGTCATCACTGTCAACTGCCCCCTCCATGAAGGTACCCGGGGGCTGGTCAACGCCGATCTTCTCAAGCACTTCAAGAAGGGTGCATGGCTCGTCAACACCGCTCGTGGCGCCATCTGCGACAAGGACGCCGTCGCCGAAGCCCTCAAGTCTGGCCAACTCAGGGGTACGTCTGCACGTTCCTCCGCTGTCATGCTCGCCACGTGCTGACCCGAGATTCTTCTTTTCCTTCTTCCTCTCGTTGCGTCGACGCGACGATCAGGTTACGCGGGCGACGTCTGGAACGTGCAGCCTGCACCTCGCGACCACGCCTGGCGAACGGCCAAGAACCCTCTGGGTGGTGGCAACGGCATGGTTCCCCACTACTCTGGTACGACGCTCGATGCGCAGGAACGCTATGCCAATGGCACCAAGAGTATCATCGAGAACTACTTCACTGGCAAGCCACAGGAACCTGCCAACATCATCATCGGCGTCGGCAAGTACGAGACCAAGGCGTACGGCCAGCGCTGAGCACTAGCGGTGGGGAGACTGCGCGTCGTCAACGGTGTGGTTGGTGGCGATCGTGTAGGAGGCGTGTATGAGTGTGTTTGCATCTCTTTGTATACATATCTATCATGGAGGAATCCAAAAAACCGATAATTCCGTCGGGAATGTGGGCGTGGCGTTGAATTCTTCACTTTGGACTGCGGAAGATTGAGTACACACCACGACTCCGATTCAGAAGAGGCAAGTGGGATCTCTATAATATGAGCAGACCCGTCTAGCGACCAAAGTCGTTATGCAATGATAAGTAATACGATTACGAGCACGAGTCCGACACACCACCATGCTATGCTATCCTCTTTGTATAATCAGCGACGAGCTCCTTCATGACCTTTTCCAACTTGGCCACATGCTTCACATAAATCGACCCCTCGGGATTGTACATCCTGCAATTGTCAAATATCAGCTGTGCATCGTCCAAAAACGTCTTGAGGTTCGGGTACTGGTTCGTGTTGAATCTGTGTTCCATGGTGCTCAGGTCTGCCAAGGATGGTGAGGTGTATTTTTCGGAAAAGAGTTGAGACGAGACGGACCCATGGGTCGTTTGACGACTTCGTAATAATCGATCACCTCTTCCCTGTTGACAGGAAGCAAAAAAGGCCATGCGTTTGGATGAGCTTTCATATCCCCCAGCAACCGATGCATGAAATTATGCTCGGCGCTCTGAGGCGTCGAACGAGAACTGGTAACAACCGGGCGGATGAGTGAGGGAGGGAGAGAAAAGAAACAATTAGGTTCACCACGTGGACATTCCAGGCGTCCAACCGCTCTCCCCTACTGCGACGTAAGAACACAAATCCGGCCTCTCATTCAAGAAAGAACGACACACGCAACCCCGGAACCTCCTTGGGATCCACTGTGACGCCTTCAAGTCCACCTTCCTGGAACTTGCTTAAACCCGGATATACGATGTGTGATCTTGACTTTTCCCTAATCCTTGCAACGATTGCTTCTCGTTGCCGCGCGAGGATGTTCGCCTTGTCAAGGTAATCGACTTTGCGTAGCATGGTACATTGCATGATCGTGCCACCTTCATAATCCTTGATGTATCCTGCCCACACGGATCGGTGCAGGGTAATGTCCTTTGAGAATCCTTGTTTCTTGAAGAAGATCACGGCAAAGTTGTCTGCATAGGTAAGAAAATGCATCACATTCGGGTATGTCTTGCGTATATGCGCTTTGAAATGGTCCATGAGCATGCCTCCGTAACCCTGGGACACATTTAAGCTACGGACGAAAGGTCAAAACAAGGTATACCTTGACTTGGTCGACGGAGGCGGTGGCAAAGAAAACAATCTCTGCGAAGCCACGATGGGGGAACGGGCGATAACAAATTCCTCCGACCACCTTGTATCCTCGTTTGATAATCGCAAGTGCCTTTGAATTCTTGTCGTACACCAGACGAGCGATATACTCTCGAGGCATCATGGGTAGTTGTGTCCGGAAGAGCGTTTTCAAACCAGTGAGGATCACCAGTGAGCGGGGTGTCCCGTCATTCTCAACCGCCGTCACCTGAATGATACTTTTGCGAAGCTCGATGAATGCTGCCTTCTCAGTTTTCGAAGGTGGCTGAAAATGAATTTACGTTATGGGGCCATGGATCGCGGACAGGCCGAACAGTACCCACATGAGTGGTGGATGAATCGATGGTGACGCCGGTAGCCAGTCTCGTTAACTGAGATTCGTCCATCTTTTCTTCCACCTTCACCTTTGCATCAGGAATATGTCGGTTTACGCCATTTATGTCAGGCTGCATGCTTGACGTAGGTGCGGTCTGCGACTTGGACTTCATACTCGAGGTCTTCTTTCCGGTTCTTTGGGTTGATTTTCGTGCTGGCGTGTCTAGAGGCTGCGCATGGGGCTGCGCATGGGGCGCCTGGGCGGCAAGAGGTTTATCCTCTTCGTCTTCCTCTTCTTCATCCGCATCGCTTAGTGGCGATAAGGATAACCGACGTCTCTTTGTGGGTGGTTCGCCACCATCACTCAACATAGAGGATCCAGGCGAGCGAACTCTCTGCAGCGGGGATGAATGTTCTATGAAGACCTGTAAGCTACAGTCGACGACCGCGCACCGTCAACATATGTATCTTACCGAGAGACGGAGAACGCATTGAGATGAGGGACACCGGTAGCTTCATTTGTTGCCTCAGGGAGAAGATGGCGTCGTCCGAGTAGTCAAAGTCAAGTAGCTTGTCTACTTCCTGCAGAGAAAACGTGCAATCCGTCCCGTTAATATCAGCCAAACCGGGGATCTGAGTAAGATGATTCCCAACCTGAGACGGGGAATTGAAGCATTTAGTCATGGCGCACTGGTTCTGCGTGTAAACTTGCCTGAAGCATCTCATCGAGACGAATAGCTAAACGACCTCTTCGGGAGAACTCCTCTCTTCCAATGACGCTTTCGCCTGCCCCGTGGTCTCCCACCTCGTGTCCACATACGCAAGTGCACAGGTACGCGGGTTCGTCGTCTTCATCGGAGCCATACTGATCCAACGCTCCAAGGGACGATTTACGGCTGTCTTGGTCGTCCAGGGCGACTTGGATGTCGGGTGGAGGGCGGAGGCCGAGACACGTGTCGCATGCGGAGCACGGTGTGTGGCGGGCGATCTTGAACGCTAGCGCAGCGTCCGTGAAGGACGTTTCGTTGACCGGTGGATATGTCAGTTTCATGGCTTAGTCGTCGCCAACAGTACTGGTGATGAGTCGCTCTGGTGCATTGTCAATGCGCGACGTGGGCGGTGGACCCCAGCCACCCCCTTACCGTCCCTACTTATGGTACATTGCACAAGGCCTCCATCTAGCAATCATATCCTTTCCCACTACTTATGTATCCCGAATTAACGTGTACATAACACGAGGACGTCTTTCGCCATGCCCCGTCTCAGTAGCAATGACCAAGAAACAGCTTGCTGAAAAGTGTCTGGCAACAAAGCGGAGCATTCTCCGTGCAGGGAAACGCGATGTTATGTCCTGGCCATCCATGGTAGCGCGAGCAGAATGAACCGCAATACCCGAAAAACGCGCCGAGTACAGAGCGGCGTTGACTCGAGGCTGGTTACCAAGTCCTCAAGCTGGGAGGCGAAGCAATGGATGCTGCGTGGCTGCTGTCACGGTCATGGAAGGTAAGTGGGCTGAGAGTTTCCAGTACCTTTGAAATTTGACAAAGGATCTCGACAGATTGTCCTCTCTTCAATGCTGGCAAAGGTTCCGTCTTCAACGTAGCGACAAATGTCATCTCTTGATCTCTCGCATGGATCATTGCAAGATCGCTCACATACAGACCGTCCGGTCGGCCACAGAATGAACTCGAGGCGTCCCTCCCTCATACTCTCCAAATAAACCACCCGCAGAAATCATTGACGCTGAGCATCTCGGCATCCAAACTGCCGACCCGTCTTACTTTTGGACCAAGGCAAGGTGGAGGGAACATGGACACGGCCTACCGGTTGAATCGATCGAGCCACCGCACGCCACGTATACTAAGCCTGAGACTGGCTTGAGATAGTCCCTGAGCCGACGAAATCGGTTCACCGGAAAGCATGAAATTCGACCCGATCGATCTAATGCCAACGGGCATCATTGGTGCTGTGGCGTCGGATGCCCGAGGGTGTATTGCTGCAGTGACCTCCACAGGCTGGTATGGGCGGTGGTTTCTAGGCCAAGGAATGGCAACGCCAGGTGGGTTTCTTAAAGCGGACCTGGGACCGTTTGTCAGGCAAACCTAGCCAGTGCGGTGTTGGGTCTCTTGCACAGGCGACGGTGATTGTACGAGGAGCACGGTTCCTTGTCCCAGAGTGATATCCTGACTTGCGTGCGCTTTTTTTCAAACTGCCAGTACTATATCCGCAAAAGCTGTTTCGACGATAGCACATCGTATGCGGTATCTCGACGAGTCTGCCGTCAATAACCTGTTCAGGGACGGTGGACTGGGTCGTATCATCGCTGTGGACAGACAAGGGAATGGTAAACAGTCTCGCGTCTCTGCTCCGCCCACTCGGCACTGACCACCCTCCGGGTCAGTTGTCCTTCAACCGCGATGGCATGTACCGTGGTCTCATCCGCGTCGACGATGGATTGTCTTAGTTTTGAGAGCGAATTTGCGATTCTATCGTGCGGATATCTATGATTTACAGTCTTTGGGATCACTCATGCGCGTCAGGATATTGAGATTCCATTTCAAGTGTCTACTGATTCCTCTGAGTTGCACGAAGTAATGGGAAATGAATCGGACGGCCATATTAGTGAACGCCCCAGGAAATCGTACCTACTTATTTACAATGTACTGTTTCACAAGTCTGTCACGAGTCCACGACATGTCCCAATATCCTCCAATCATATCCTTGGCCCCGAATTAGTGTATGACGTTCCGTGGTAACATGAGAATGTCGGTCACCACGCCCCGTATCCGCAGCGATGACCAAGGAACTGCGCACTGAAGAGCCTCTGGCAGCAAAGCGGAACATTCTCCGCGCAGGGAAACGTGACGTTGCGGAAAATTATGTCCTGGTCATCCATGGCGGCGCGGGAACGATGAGCCGGGATCGCTCAACGCCCGAAAAAAGTACCGAGTACAGAGCGGTGTTGATTCGTGCACTCAAGGCTGGTCATGAAATACTCAAGCTTGGAGGCGAAGCAATGGATGCTGCGGTGGCTGCTGTCACGGTCTTGGAAGGTAAGAGCTGGGTGTTCATGATGATGTTGAGAAAACGATCTCGTATCTCACACTTATGGACAGATTGTCCACTCTTCAACGCAGGCAAAGGTGCCGTCTTCAACGTAGCAGGAAAGGTTACCTCTTGGTTACTTGCCGTCTACACCACTAGATAGCTCACATACACATCATCTGGTCGATCACAGAATGAACTCGAAGCATCCCTCATGCTCTCCAAGCCCCCTGCTGCACATCCCGCCATGCCAACCACCCGCCGTGGCAACTCTGTCACCCTCCTCACACGCACCAAGAACCCCTCCCACCTCGTCCGTGCCCTTTATCTCGCACCCAGTCTCGCGCCACACCCCATGCTTTCTGGCGCGACTGCAGAGACGATCGGTGCTGAACACCTTGGCATCCAAACTGTCGACCCGTCTTACTTTTGGACATGGGCAAGGTGGAGGGAACATAGAAATGGACTCGGCCTACCAGTTGAACCGATCGAGCCACCACGCGCCCCGGATACCAAGTCCGAGACCGGTTCTGAGACAGACTCTGAGACGACGGAAGTGAATTCACTGGAAAGCTTGAAATTCGACCCGATTGATTTGATGCCGACGGGTACCGTTGGTGCTGTGGCGTTGGACAGTCAAGGGTGCATTGCCGCGGTGACCTCCACTGGTGGGAGGACCAACAAGTTGGTTGGACGTGTGGGCGATACCCCCGTCATGGGCAGTGGGTTCTGGGCCGAGGAATGGCAGCGCAAGGGAGGTCTCTTAAAGCGGACCTGGGACCGCTGGTCGGGGAAACCTGTCCAGTGCGGTGTTGGGGTCTCTGGCACTGGTGACGGTGATGTACGAGGAACATAGTTCCATGTCGCAGAGCGATATCCTGACTTGCGTGCGCTTTTTTCAAACTGCCAGTACTTTATCCGCCAGAATGCTGCTTCGACGATAGCACGTCGTATGCAGTATCTCGACGAGCCTGTCGAAGAAGCGGCTCAACATGTTGTCGATGACCTGTTCAGGGACGGTGGCATGGGTGGTATCATCGCTGTGGACAGACAAGGCAACGGTAAACAATTCCGTATCTTGCTCTGCGCAGGACTGACCATTTGCTGGATCAGTTGCCCTGCCGCTCAACTGTGATGGTATGTACCGCGGTGTCATCCGCCCAGACGGTGTCCCTTATACCGCCATCTTCTTTGATGATCAACTGTCCCAGCTCTGAGAAGGGGAGTTGGCAATTCTATGGTGCAGATACCTGCAATTAGGAGAATACCTGTCTTTTGGACTACTCATGTTGTTGTGCAAGTTGGCACGTGCCTTATGTGTGGCTGTGCGATCACGTAAGGCATTCAGTTCTCCAAGGCCCCTAACTTCCATTCACATCCGTCAGAGAATGCATCACGCGCTTGAGATACATGAGATTCTTTTAAATATCTTTGGTCACTGTTACCCCCCCGACACGTGGCAAGGGGCTTCTAATCTTGCATCGCTGGCCAGAACATGTCTCACATTCAAAGAACCAGCACTCGACATACTCTGGGAAGAGTTGGATGACCTATCCATACTCGCTCGGTGT
>JBBPTD010000801.1:0-12458 GCA_038093895.1 Boletus aff. mottiae
CGGGAATATTCCGGAAGTAGTTCCGGGGGTTCCGAGATCGGAAGGCGCGGGAAAGTTCCGGAAGGGGTTCCGGAATAGGGGTTCCGAGACCGGAACACGGAACAGTCAGGACTGTCATTATTTGTCACTTTGAGCTGCAAAGAAAGGAGACGAAGTTGGGGTTTAGGGAATTGAGGTTATGCTCAAGGAAGCCCTTGGAGGAATAAAACACAGGACCATTGAAATGGTTGATGGTGAACGTGGGGATCCCGATTGATCAGCTGGCCCAACTTTTAAAGATGAATGATTACCCCAGTGCTTGCTGAATGCCTCCACCATCGTGAGGTTGGTCTTCGTGTGTGATCAGCAAGCCTGGTCATCCATGATGTGGATGAGGCCTCCAGGCTTGTTTTGAAGGAGGCAAACACACTCAGCATTGTCAAAGTAGGGCACAGAAGGGACGAAGCAAGAGATACCCTCTGTCCGATATTCGTCAATGTGTGACTTGAAGATACATTTCTGGATGAATTTCTGCAATGTTCATTGGCGAAATTGATGCAGAACTGATCAAGGGAGTTAGGGCGGCTAGTCATGTGGGGAGATCAAAGAGACCGATGAAGGTATTGAAGTCATCACAGCAGAGACGTTGGTTGATGTGTTCATTCAACCAGGGGAAAAGAAGAGAGTAGAGTGTCTTGGTGAGGTCATCATGGTTGTCGGAGGCACCATCAGTGTTGAGGAAAATGGTACAAAGCTCTCTCTTGACGAGCTTCGTCTTGGGATGGTGCTGACAGTATGACAGCAATGGGCCGGCACTCACCAGGACAGCAACTGGGTTCAACGGCTGTGGGTGGTGGTGTCAACTTTTTCATAGAGGGTGTTGGGTAGGGACCATGTACTTGTATCCATTTTTCTCACTCTGTCATCCAGCACCATCGGTCAAGCCCCCCCTGTTGTCATTCTTGTGGACCGGGGACTGCCTTTGCGCATTTGATTGTTGCGGCCACAAATGCAGTAGGCCCCATCCACAAGCAGTCGGAAAATGAGCCTTGAGTCACTGAAGGAGGACAAGGGTGGCAAAGGTGACTGACGCATATAGCTTGGTCCTGTGAAGGACATACATATGAAATGGGGTAACTTGCCAGTAGAATTTGACGGATGGGGGATACTCAGGACAGGCAAAGAGGTGAGTGATAAAACATGCGCATAACTTTGAGGTTTACTCATGGCCGTGAAAGGGATCTTGCCTGTTCAAAGTGGGCTGTGTCAATATAGGGGAATATCTTGGACTTGTTGGCAAATATCCTGGTGAGGTCAGAATTATGCTGAATGTGGATAAGGTATAACGCACGGGGATACTGTTGGGAGGGGGGAGATATCTGCTTGAAGTCAAAAGCAGAAAGGTCAATCATGTGGGTGAATCTGCAGGCTCGGAGATATAGGGAGCTAAATATGGAATGAGTGTATTGAGCAATGAGCATCATCAGTGACGGCAAGCAGGGATCATAACAACAGGGAGGATGGCGAGCAGCGAGCGAAGTCCAAGGAGCTAAGCAGCGTAGTCTCGAGTGCAGAAGGCTGTACGCTGAGGAACTTGGCAATGATGTTGAGAACATCCACATTCCAGATGACAGCCATGTCCACGTCACGACCATGGTCGAGGGTGAATTTGATGTTACCTAGATGGAGAATGGCTGCAACGAGCTGGCATGTTTGAGCAACATGTCGCTTGAACAACCCAACAGACTTGAGAGCCATCTTGAGCTGTTCAAAGCAATTGGCATTGTCATCATGGACACCATTGGTGCAAGCGCCAGTGCTGGCGCGCTGACTGACATATCAGTATTTGGTCTTATCAGCAAGGTTATTGTTGGCAAGCTGGAAGATGTGGGGAGGGACTCAAGCAGGGCCATGTTGTCAGCTGTGTCCCGATAGTCTGTGGCATATTTTTGGAGAATCAAGTTGGTGGTTGAAGCAACATACTCGTGAGGGTTGACAGCGATAAGGGCGGAGGATCCGATACCAGTCAGCAGTATAGATGGTGTCAGACATGAAGCACTCACAGAGACATGTGATGACAACTATGTCTGAGATGGATGATAAGCTAATCCTGGGTGGGGTAGATGGTGACGGCATGTTAGGGGTAGTGGGAGGAGTTGTATACGCCGTGGATGGGTTTCAGGGAGGGAAAACAGGTTTGGGTGGCAATGGATGCCACTGCCTGTATGACAGCGAAGGGCTCTTGCCACAAAGGGGTTGGCAGTGGGTGGTGGCGTTGGCTGTAGAGCTGGATGAACTGTGCACATGCATAACTTTGCTCATGGTTGTAAAAGGGATCCTGCCTGCTTGAAGTGGGACTGCAAGAAATACCTGACCTTGCAGTGATTTGCCTCCATTACATTTTGCGCTGATTATTTTGCGGTTTGGAGCACAACAGAATGTGTTCAACAGGACACTTATGGGACAATAAGCGTACAAAGTACATAACGAGAGATCAAAAGTCACATAGTAGAAATTAATGACTGAGAATAAAAAAGTGCGATGTGTCTAGAGAACATCTCCCAGATGTAAGAGATCGTAGTGGAGCAGTCAAGAGGAGTGGCACTACTGCTGGTCTTCTGCTCATCGTTGCCACTGCTGGTTGACATATCATGGTTGACACTCTCTGTTTCGTCACCACTGAGCCATTCTGTTATAAAAGTTCCCTCCAATGGAATTCTCAGATCCCATGCTGACCATCTTCCACAGGGAAACATTGGATGAGCACCAACAAACACGAGCCAGAAGGTGTCCCTCCCCCAAGCCCACTGAGGAAGGGAGGGATCTTGCACTTCGTTGATTAGCCAACATTTGATCTCATTGGATAGCATAGCCTATTGCTGAGAATTAGTCCAGTCGAACATATATGGTAGGGGCAAGAACAAGATAGCAAAATCCTGGGCACGAGTTGTCATGTAAACATCATCACTGCCGGCGTAATGAACATGGCAGAGAAGCTAATACAATGTGTCAGTTTGATTGCTTATGACTCCAGAGGAATAAAAACCCACTGGAGTACTATGCTCAGATGGCTCAGACTGATATACGCTCCAAGCTTTTGCGCGTACAACTGGTGCCATAAATTCGTTGTACTCCTCTGCTACAGAGACAGAAATCTTGATGGGTTGCTGAATTGTATAAGTGAACATGGAACAACATATAGATAAGGAAAACAACTCACAATTTGTTCATGAACAAGGCATTGAGGCACAGGACCAGAAAAGAATATTGTGACAACCAATGGCTGAAGAAAAGCATGGTCATTCCTGACATATTCAACATCCGGACAAATGAGTGTTTGGGTGGTGGAGGACGACATCCTGCTGAAGAAAATGGGCCTGCTGAAGAAAATGGGAATCGAGCGTGAACATGAAGTTGCAAAGTGTTGACTGTTGACTGTGGTGAAACTGATGCTCAAAGAGGCCATCATTGTTACAACTAGGTCCACTATAGCGGCGACGGCCGGTGGATACCAGAAGTAGAACCTTAGCCAGCAGGTTGGCCACGCGTTCAAGGGGCGAAGGTAGAGGGCATGATTCCTCAGGGATAAAGGGACGCGCAGTCACGAGTAAAGGGGTTTCATGGTTGCTGGCCTACTAGGTAGACGGCAAGGGGTAGAGAGTACAGTGTAGGGGTACAATGGTGTCTACCGTAAGGTAGACCAAGATAGAGTACAAGGTACAGAGGCGGGAGTTTATATACTGTGTGTGGCTGCGCACGGACCAAGACAAGAAAGGAAACAAAGACAGAGACAGGGAGATACGAGGAAGTCCGAGGAAGTCTAGGGAACCAAGATAAGGGTACAGAGTCCGAGAGAAGACGAAGACACGGGGATAAAAGAGAAGAGAAGACGAGGAACCAAAGTAATGGTACAGAGTCCGAGATAAGGGAACATGAGGCAAAGAAGTCAAAGAGACGGGGATCAAAGGGAAGAGAAGATGAGAGACCCGAGATATGGGTACAAGGTCCGAGACAAGAGGACACGAGGCAAGAAAGACAAGGGAAACCGGGATACTGGTACAAGGTCCGAGACAAGAGGACAGAAGACGAGGGTTCAAGGAATAATCAAAGAAGACGACGTACAAGTTCAGAGGAAGTCTAAGAAGATCTATAGGAGACGAGGGCAAAAGGGGGGGGACGAGGACGAGGAGGGCGAGGGTGAGGGGCGAGGACGAGGGGCGAGGGGACGAGGGAGTGGAGTTTCCAGTGACAGAGCGGTCAGAGAAAGGCTAGAGAAAAGAAAAGAATGGTGCAACCGGATGTTGCCGAGGTGAGTTGTAACAATCATGTGACATGAGGAAATTGGCTTGATCAATCGATCAACGTTCAAGCTTTAAGTTTTCAAAGGCTTTATCGAAGGCTTCTGCTCACCAATCTTTTCATTTCACTGCTTCAAAAATCAAATGAAGGCCTGCACCAAGGACATTATCAATGGAAAAGGTGTGTTGTGCGTCGCTTTCTGACACAAATGCTAACTCTGTGGCCAGTATTTCAGTATGTGAACAAAGAATCTTCACAGCTCATCAACTGCTTAATCTGTCCAAAGACACAAGGTTATTATTGTGAATTCAACTTGAAGCACATCAGGAGCCATCAGTCCTTCCACGTCCACCAGCGTCATCTCAAACTCTATGCGAGCAGTCGGACGACATTATTGGGCTATGAGTCTTCCCAGCAAGCCCCTGAACCACCTCCTGATGTTGATAAAACTGAACCAATGACTGTTGATGACCATGAGTGGATAGGAGGGATTCCAGACGAGAGTGAACCAATGTTGGTCATGCCAGAAGTGCCGTTCACATCGACCACTCTGCCGCAAGCTCCAGAGCTTGAGGATGACCAGCAATTTTCGTTGAGAGAACTTTGGGAGGCCATATCAACCAGCCGCTATCAAAAGATCAACGGTACAAGGGATCTATTCAATGAGCTACAAGAAGTGTTTGCCTCCAGCGAGGCACTTTTCTCTATGCCAATGTCTCTGCTCAATGCAACCCCAACTGAGGACATCAAATGTGATGTGGAATCTGATTTTGGTATCAGGCTTATTGGTGAGTACCTTTGAATGTGCTATGTGCTATTTACTGACTTCATGGACTGAACACTTTAGATGATGAGGCCAACGACACCTCACACTCAAGTTCCATGGAAACGAGGACTGACCCCAATAATTCAATGTACCCGTGGCCAACAAAAGGTGTAAGTTATCCATCAACTGCGGTCCGAAGGCTGATCTATTAAATACTTTTTCTTGATAACAGCATTTCCTCACGGCTTTATTATTTAGTTCCCCAAGACTTCCATTTTCTCAATTACAGAAACAGGCTGTTCTTGGCTGGGCCAAAGAACTTGGTGTACGCAATGTGCCGTCTCTATATGCCATGCAGAAATGCTATGATGAGGTGAAGAAAATGGTTGGTGACCCAACCCAATGAGTCGTCTCACCTCTGGGCAACGTCTTTTACATCAACAATGTTGTGAAGGCAATTGCGAAGGTCAGCTTAGCACTACATTTTAGTATCTTTCTCACCTCTTGTGTTCCAGGATTATGCAAATCCTGGAACATGACTTGCTATGCAGGACTTTCCAGAGGATGGTGGTAGTGGAATGTTGCAAGTTTTCAATGGTGAGAAAATGTTACATGAGCTACCATCTCCCCTAGCCATTTATGTCAACGGCAGTGTCTATTTTGTTGGAGAGTTATTGCAAGAGTCTTTTGGAGGATATTTTATACCCAAACACTTCTTCCTTGCTACACCCCCCAGTGCGTCCACTGCACCCGCAAGTCCCACCAAACAGACATCGGAGTCTTGTATGAAAGAGCATTTTGCTCTTTGGCACTCTGTGACACATACCAATGTAAGTCAATCAGCTTGTGAATTACCATACATTGAAAGTTGACTTATATATCATTTATAGGCTGGGTGTATTGTCTGTGATGAAAAAGAAATTATACCAATCTCAATGTTCAAATGATCATATGATGACATTGCATTTCGCCCTTCAGAACTTGCATGTGGCTTAACTGAATCATCCAAAAAGTATGCATCATTAGAGCCCAACCCATGGCATCAAAAGTCAGGCGGTCGTATGGTCTATGCTGTGCCACTTATCATCTTCATGGACGACGTCTCTGGCAACATCTCTAAACAGTGGAATAAGCACTTCGTCATATATATGTCAAACATGAACCTACAGCGTGAGATGCTGGATCATGAATTCTGTGTGTGGTTCATCATGTCCTCACCCCATGCATCTCCTATGGAGTTGATGCATGCCATGAAACAATCCATCTTGTATGTCTCATTTACTACAAAATACTTATGTGACTCACTCGTCAAGTCAGGACTGCATCTGCATCAGGGATCATCACATGGGACTGCTGAGACCAAGAAGAAGTCCTCCTGGCTCCATACAGACTATTCCATGGTGGGGATAATCCTATGTAGGCTGAAGAATGCAGTCAAGGCGGCCTCAGCTGCAATTATTATTGTTGGACATGCCATGTTGGGGGCTCGAAAGAGTACAAGGAATCCGAAGCTGGCTACAGCACCTTGTTTAAGGTCCAGTACACATTTCTACTGACATTCTTGCTAGCCTAATATCAATTGCAGCCAGGTACACTTCATATGCCTGGAGAAACACTCAAAGAAATCAAAAATCAGTTTCAGCTTGCAGTTTCATCTGGCGCAACAACAAAGATTCAAGCATCGGTTTCGAGCACGGGCATTCGTGACTCCCTCTCACTTAATATCCTGAACACCGTTGTAGAGATGGGAAAGCAGCTTCACAAACGAGGATTGGGAGGTCACATGCACGAAAGTGAAATAAAGGCTACGTTGGAGAAGGAGCTTGCTAATCTCCTCGGTGGAAAAGATCTAGATAACATGGTAAATCCACTCCTCGGTATGAAGGGTGAGTTTTGTGATCTTTCCTTGTTATCCTTTATTGAAATCTGATCTCAGGCATTAACATCCATATGGACACTCCAACAGAGATTCTTCACACTATTTTACTTGGTGTTGTCAAGTACTTTTGGGCACAGACTGTGCACCTTTTAGAAAAGGCAAAACTTCTGGACCTTTTTCAGAGCCGTCTGAATGCAATTGAGCATGATGCACTCAACGCACCAAACTTAAATGTGGAGTATATGTGTCACTATAAAGGTGCACTGATCGGAAAGCACTTCAAGAGTCTTGCACAAGTCATGCCGTTCGTCATCTATGATCTAGTACCTCGAACAGTGATGGATGGATGGACAACAATTGGCGAGCTCATCGTTCTTGTTTGGCATACAAAAATTGAGGACCTTGAGGCTTACTTGGTCTGTGAATTTCTATGTTGTGCTCATCATCCATTGTTGTGCTAATTTATAGTTTCCCATAGGCTCAGCTTTCCCAAACAATCGAAGACTTTCTTAATGTGATGGCAATCTGCACCCCCAGCATTCTTATCACGAAACCAAAGTTTCACTTTCTTGTCCACCTCCCTGCCTATATCTGCCATTTCGGACCTGCAATCATTTTCTCGACAGAACGATATGAATCATTCAACCACATCTTCCGGCTGACGTGTATACATAGTAGTCGGCAAGGTCCAAGCCAAGATACATGTCAGACATTTGCACAGTTTGATGTTATTAAGCACATTGTCACTGGCAGATACTGGTATGAGAATAACTTGGAGAAATGGGTCTGCGCAGGCCCATTTGTGTTGAGTTTCCTTTCTGACCACCCAGCACAAGCATGTCTGCTTGGGATCAACCTTGATGCATTGGAGAACGAGTCTATAGACGCTTCAGGTGAGTAGTCTCTCATTGCATGGCATTAGGTGTACTAATTTTATTGATATCTAGGAACAGGTCAAATTACACACATCCCAGTCCCTTCTACCACAAAAAGCAGCACTTCAAGGGTGAAGATGCAGCTTTCCGAAGCTGTATGATGGGAGACCACCCAGTGTGCCAAAACTGATGTCGTGAATGGCTGTGGCTTGGGTGGCAGATATTTTCGAGGTGATACCCTGACGGCGAAACATGGGGACAAAGTTAAACTCAATGGCAATGTCATTTTCGCTCATGCCCCATCAAGCTCAGGATTTTCAGTTGGACATATACTTGAGATCTTAATCAGTGATCCCAACTGCCGTGCTATCACACATGTCGCCATCCAGTTGTTTGAATTCGAATCAGCCCTGCACCCCATGCTCCACCTGCTGAAACTCTGCTTGACTGCTCAAAAGGTGGTCGTATCTTGTATCATAAGTGTATTAAAAGTCATGACTCAAGACATTCTAATTGACATAAGGACATCATTTGTGCTGTTAATTTGCAGCATAATTGTGTGGATGCTGGGTGTGTAAAACTCGCACAGATTGCTATATGCCAGGAACGGACCCCGATGGCACGAACAAAGCCTGTAATCTGCCACGAGGAGATGCCAAACTATTTTCTCAACACATTCTCTATTCACAATTACACCTTTATTCATGCTGCATTGCCTGCATCATTACAAGAAACTCCTTTACATGTTGCAGCTCAGGATGTTCAGCAAGTTCACAAATAGGCAGCTCAGCAAGTCCGCCAGAAGAAAGCGCAGCGAGTGTCCAGTTCCATCCCGGCACAGGATCTGGGTGTACCAGCCCCACCCCAGGCCCCACCCATATTTGATTGACAATCAAAGCAAACACGAAAACGAACCAAGAAACCCGCTCCACCAGCCCCATCCAATTCCATCGATATTTCTGAAGAAACACAATCAGCCCAGCTCACACCACGTGTCATTACTACCTCCCAACACCCTCATCCACCACCATCCTCAATTCTGCCTAATGGAATTGTTTCCTTGACCGGGTCCAATGAATCAGCTCCATCTTTTTCCACCACTCCAGTCCTGAACCAGGATTCATTTCGGACATTTGTTCCTTTGCCTCATATGTACACTTTACATCAGACTGCACCTGTGGTTTATCCAATTCCAACATCCAGGCCAGTGGCAAGTCACTACTACCGCCCTTCCGGATCTATCCAAGGACAACCCAGCCACCACATGCTGTCTCAGATTCCAAATAGTGCATCAATAGGATGTCACAAATATGCATGTCCATTAGCAAACTACCACATGTTGCCAGGAACATCAAGCAGGTCTGATTCATTGTATAGTATGCACCCCACTCCTTATCATGCAATGAATCCCCCACCCCCCTTGATGTAGAACAACAGCAGCAGTAGTTGGGGCCAAACTCCTGCTGGTTATTTCCCTTCGGAGTCTTTGTTTTTTTCAGAACAGTGCAGCACTAATGTTGCTCAAACATTATTTCCCGAGGTGAATACAGTTTTATATGGTCCAACCCCAAGCAGGCAACAATTTCGCTATGATGCACAGCCTTCTTTACATGTATACCATACAACTTAACACAGTATTACTCTTGATCAATGTTTTCACTCAAAGTTTTTAGTCTATCATGTGACTTGTGACGATTTGTCAGCAAGCCTCACAACGTGTCCCTTCACTCAAAAGAATGGTGTTCAGCATGCCATTTCCTCAGAGTCCCTCACCCAACGCCAGCGATTCGCAATGTTTCAGCAGTACCAATTGTGAACCTCCACTGGTCATAGCTCTCCATCAACTCATCCTTCCTCAGTTGCAACGAGTTCCCAAGGTTCGCTGCATGCTTCCAGCTTGAGTAACAGTCTCTTGCTACAAAATGGAAGGACACATTTGGCCACTGACCAGGATCTCAAGCCACCGCCATGTTCTCAGCCTCATCGACATGCAGGACCTCCTTCCAACACATCATCACAGCTTGATGAGTCCATCAGTGCAGGTGTTCACCGGCCAAGGAGCAACTCTTTTGATGACAATTCTGACCCTATGCAGCTCAGTCCTCAGCACATGAAACAACTCAAAACTTACACCAAGGACCTCTGCAACACACTTGAAATTCCTGAAAAGAATCTTCTTGCATTTGTTGAGGTAAGTTGACCTTGGTGCATCATTTTCATGTCCCATTACCATTAATCTCTAGTCAGGAGACGTGTACCATATGCTAGTCAACATGAAGGCTTCGCTCATCAAGTACAAGATCAAAGCAAGTGCTAACAAATCCAATGCACTTCAAGAAACCCTAGCTTCAAAGGACTTCGAGGTAAGCCTATACTCCAGTTAACAATATAGCTACTAGTAACTACAACACTCCACAGACTGCCCTTCATAATCACCTCTTGGCATGCGTACTTTCTCCAAACATTACTGCCTATGTGACAGATGCACAACAGCATATCATGGTACGTTTACTCTCCCAATCAAGCCTGATTGCTGACTTCATTGACAACGTGATTTATAGGATTTCATCTTTGAACACCAAGATATCTTCAAGATTCCAGCAGGCATTTTTGATGATTCGGAGCTCAAGTCCAGTCTTCGTTCAACAGCGTCCAGGTTACTTGCATCTACCCACTCCCATCTGAAGACACAGGTATGTAATCAACGACTAGTGATTCGTGAAACACAACCAATCTAATGAAACAAAGATGATGTTGTCCATTGTCAAGAAAACATGTATTGTCGATGTCACAAAGTCACTGGCATGTGCGAGTTCAGGAATGGAGTTGGAAGCTGCTCACTGGAACAGAATGGCTTTCCTTGTAAGTGAACTTGTATGGAACGAAGTGGAACACTGACTCATTGATACATATGTCAGCACTGCTGCCTCTGTATCTTCCTTATCGGTACCAGTGATCTCAAGAACGTACCACTCAATGTTTGCTTCACACCTTAACAAAGTGTGTGATACTCCGTTTGTCTCTACTGTGAGGACAGTAGGTGTCACAAGTGTAATGCAAGTGACAAGAGGAAGGTATGTGCCTAATGGGAGGTACTCACTAGGTCTGAGGATAGAGGTTGCTAGCTTGAGGAGCAGACGAGTTTTATATAAGCAAAGAGGAGATGCTTGTATAAGAGAGAGTATAAGAACTAAGGAGAGCGATACAGAGTGAGCTCTCCTCTATATAGTGTTCAGGTATTGTTTGTACCTGTATGCCTCTACTCTAGGGTAGGTAAAGATAAGAGATAGGAATGAGTCATATTGTATCATGAATGATTAGAGTTCTATCTATAGCCAATAGCAATAATGGTGGTTATCTATGATGTCATATGATGAGTAATATGTGATAGTGTACTCGGACCTATTGTCCGAAGGTCTGGACCATTGATGTAATCAGGTCTAGAATCTGGGTTTAGAATAGAAGAACAGAAAGCGAATACCCAGATTTCAACACACCTCACCTTATTCCCATGCTCAAGGCAGACCTGCAAAGGAAGCTCAAATGCAAGCTAGGCATCAGTCTCAAGGATATGGCAGCAAAAGGTCTCACTGAAGGGAGCATCACTGCCACAGAGCTCACTCCCAGATCTGCCAGCAATGGTGAATCTTCCTCTGAAGCCATCAGAAATGGCACTGCTGGTCCCACTGGCTCAATGGATGAAGAGGAAGATTCTGATGTTGATGCTGAAGGCATCCCTGATGAGAACATTGACAGGATTGATGACCTCAGTGAGGAGGACTCTGGGTTCAGGCTTGAGGGTCAGCCTGTGCATTTCAACAGTGGCAAATTTTGGAATTATGTGGATTACATGCTTGATGTTCTGCGTGAAACGGCTCGCAAAGAGTCCAATACAAAGGAAGAGTATGAGAAGGGGGTTGCAAAGTAAGTAAATTCCCTCAGCTATAGTCAGCCAGAGCTTATGTGGTAGATTTACTGTCATTCATTACATTGCTCTCTGCTCCTTCCTGTTGTGTGGCAGTTGTATGTTCCATCAATACAGTCTATCATGATTTTTCTTATGGCCTGGTGTGATTTGTGAATGGGAATGTGAGGGAATTGTATGTACCATAACTTGAACATTGTGTTGCCCATATTGATGATATTATGCAGTGTATATCTGGAGGAATGTCCATCTCATATACATCCAGGATATAGTCTGGATACTCGAAAAACTTGTAAATTGATATGTTGAGTAGCATATATATCATACATCCTCTTTTTTCATGTGCAAACATGTGGCAGCAGACATACAATCTATATCGGGATATGATATAAGGTGCACCACCTGCGTGGAGTCCACGTTCTAGCTTTGACGCCAGCTATACGACCAAGAATATTGGCATAATCTCTCAATGTTCTGATAATATTTATTGGATATGCTAACCCTAAGATCCTTCAGGTAATTTTTATAATTGTTCTCCGCAGCCATGCCGGAAAGTAATACATGTACATAATTTGGATATCGGCTCCATCTCCGACAAAAAAAACATCGACTGCACAATTTTCACGAACGCGCGTGTACACCCCCCTGCCAGTCAAGGCACAGGCATCACATCCAGCGCGTACCAAGGCGACTCGGAGTCCATTCCCCAGAGTGCTCCTCAAGCTTCGTTCGTAC
>JBBPTD010000802.1:0-16779 GCA_038093895.1 Boletus aff. mottiae
GGTATATAGTCATAGGCAGCAAGTCATAATACTTGAATTAGGAGAGATATTGAGTTTTTAGATCTCTGCCAGGGATTATAATGGATTATCATTTCATTGAAAATTCCCTGATGGCCAAACAGTATTCCGAGGTATTCCAGAATTGACCAGAGTTGGACTTGGTGAATTTCTGGGACATGACACTATGGATCAGTTTTTCCTTAAAGATTAGTCCCCTTGATTGTAGTTAGGGTCCAGGTATATCCAGACTATAAATGTTTGTACACTGGAAAAATATAATTAGCTTCCATTTGGCTCACAACTACCATCACCATCACTGTCACCATCTACCATCTACCGATTAATGCCTACTGACTCTTTGTTTAATGTCTTCATGACTTTCCTCTCCTCACCAATACCCGTACTGATGACTGGACTACTGGTCTTCATGCCTGACCTTATCACTAACAACCAGACTTTGACTGGCCTACTGAGTCAACCCCTTGGAGCTTCTTCCCTGCTCTTTTCCCATTTTCTAAGAGTCTCTTTTCTCTCACACTAATCCAGTAGGACTTGTCCTACCAGGCGGACTAGCATCTTTACAACTGGAGCCCACTGCGAGGGACTCACAATGGAGTTCCAGATGGAGCAGCCTTCAACCTATGACTCAGTGCCTAAAACTTGAAAGCTTTCTCAACTACTTCCAGAATTTGCAAATCGGTGACAAGTCTGAACTCCTATAGCTGGTTATGCCCAACAACACTTGACACAACTGACCTGTCCTCCCTACCTTAGCTGATCTAGAAATCAGCCCCTTGACAGGTTACAACCTGTACCCCTTGTCACCAATACAAAACCGGCCTAATAGGTCCGGCACTTTTCATTCTATCTCTCCATCGCTGCATTCGGCTAGAGACCTGTCACCAGAGCTTGCCCAGGCCCAGGTCCATTACACTGCCTGCACTAATGAAGCTCAGGGTGAACTAATTGAACCTCCTAGCATTGACAGTCAGCTGCCTGGAGTGTATATATTCTCGACTCCACTGAGGAACACAACATCTCCTATTTTCCAAATTTCTTCACTGCTCACACTGCTCTCATCAGACCCTTTGACACCATCAGAATCATCCCACTCATCTTCTGAATCATTGTCACTGTCCCTCTCGTATCTCTTAGATTTGTCTGCTGCTTCCTTCTGAGACTCACCCCTACCATTGGACTTTACTCCAGCCCACTCTATTTCATCACCATCAAGCCTTACTTCATCGGGACTATCATCCACTCCTGTTCCCCTACCCAATCTTAATCCTCATTATGTACCTTTCCCCTTACCAAACCACTTAACCATTCAACCCCCGGCACCAAGAGCACCTATGGCCAATCCCATACCCCAGATGCCTCTTAGAGGCACGTCTAATGCCTCCAAATTTGATGGCAAAACTCTGGTCTCTCTTTCCTGGTTCCTAGAAGACATCAAACAACTCACCACAGCTTCTGGTCTCAACCAAGCAGAGACCATTTGTGCTGCTATACGGTATGCCGACCTTGAAGAGTCAGAAGGTTGGGAACTACTTGATGAAGTGACCACCATCCCAGCCATATGGGCAGACTTCATATCTGCCGTTAAACAGATGTACCTAGGATGTGAAGGAGCTAACTGATACTGTAGAGCCAATATCCAGTACCTTGTCCAGGAGTTCAGGGCAAAGCCCATGCAAACAATAGAGGAGCTAGGAGAATATCAGCATAAGTTTACAAAGGTCATGAAGCTCCTCATTTGAGCAAGGAAGCTTTTAGACCTTGACCAAAATGCCCTCTTCCTCTCTGGACTACTGGAGCACCTCAAAATGCAAGTCTGACAATGTCTCCTTATCATGAAATCCACCCACCATCCATCCGACCCTTACCTGGTTGATGACACCATAGAGGCAACCAAGTTTCTACTCACCGGTTTGGCCCTTTGCACACTCCTACCACCCACACACCTTGCAGCACCTGTCACACAGCCTTATTACCCCACATGGGCTGCACCAGGCCCAGCCTTTCCTATCCCTCAGACCACTCAACCGGTTGCTGCTCCTGTCATCAAACAGGAGCAGATCGCTACCCAATGAGTCATAAACAGGAACTGTGCCTTCTGCACAGATCCTAGCCATTTTATGGGTAACTGTCCCCATGTCAAACCTTACATATAGACCAGTAGGGCCTGCTGAGGCTCAGACAGCTGGCTTTGTCTCCCAGACGGATGATGTATCCCTCATATCCCCGGAACATGTTGTCTTAAAGACTGTCTAGACCATCTTCCCCTGCCAACGACCACCATAGCCACTCCTGTTCCTACTGTCACCACAGGCATTGTTTCCCTCACCTACCCCGATACAAATGCCATTCTAGACATCAAACCATCAGTCTTCCTTATCAGGGAATTTTAAATGGAACAATAATCCATTATATTCCTACTAAATATCATTTATTTGTGTCTGTTTGGTGTATAGCTGTAATTGTTGATATAAACAATGGTATATAGTCATAGGCAGCAAGTCATAATACTTGAATTAGAAGAGATATTGAGTTTTTAAATCTCTGCCAGGGATTATAATGGATTATCATTCCATTTAAAATTCCCTGATGGAAGGCTTTATGCCCCCTCATCTCAAAGGGAAGGTCTTGAGACTACTATGTGCCCTATATGGCCTTAAGCAAGCTGGACTAGCTTGGTGGTGTGAACTCAACAAATCCATGAAGAAACTGGGCTGGCTTTACAAATCTTAAAACAGATGCTGGCCTATTTATCTATCACAAGGGCAAAGAGCTTGTCCTAGTGATTATCTACATAGACAACACCATCTTCTGCAGCCCCAACAAACCTTTCATAGACAAGGTTAAGGTTGCATTCATAAAGAAGTGGGACTGTTGCAACTTAGAAGAAACACGTGAATTCCTAAGAATGAACATATGTCAAGATGGTCAAACAATTAAGATAGACCAGTGAGAATACCTTGACAAAGTCATAGAGCGATGTGACATGACTAATGCAAAAATCACCAACACCCCTCTCCCTCAGAGCTACTACCCAGAGAAGAATGATCTTCCCATTCAACTGGAACTTCAGACATGATTCCAACAGGTCATTGGATCATTGCTGTATCTTATGATCGGCACAAGACCTGACATCTCATATGTGGTTACCCAACTCACCTGCATGTCTGCAAACCCATCAGAAGAGCATCTGAATAAGGCTCTATACATCTGCCAGTACCTCCTTAGTATCCGAGACTACTCTCTCATATACAGTGGCAAGACCGGTAAAGGCATCATCACCATCACCTGCACTGACTCTGATTGGGGACAAGACAATGTCATGTCTTACTTGCAAACAGGTTTTTACCTGAAATTTGCAGATGGTGTGTTTTTGTGGAACTCACACTTACAAAAGACCACAGCTCTGTCTTCTACAGAAGCTAAGTACATGGCCTTGAGCGACTGTATGTGCCAGGCTATTTGGATTCATCAAATGATGGAAGAACTTGGCTACTGCCTTGGCCCCATCCCCATTTGTGGTGTGTTACGCGTGGCCCGGGTAGGGACAAGCATAGCCTCGAAAGACATAGGCTTTTCAAAGGTTCTAAGAGATAGCGTGCACTTAATGGTAGCACAAAGTCCGAGGATGACGTTCCACGAGGGAACAAGGGGTTTCAAGGGTTCGAGGTTCAAAGCGACTGGTCAAGGGCCAGAAGGAGCTTCTTGGACAGAGAACAGATTCAAGGTGATATTCGAGGAGATCTAAACTAAGGTACAAGTGGTAGGTATTGTGGGTTTATATACCCGGTTACAAGACTGAGGGCAGGCATAGAAAGTGATGGAAAGGAATAGAATGTGGGGGAAGTGATCGCTGACGAAGCAAGTGATATAAGAAGAGTAAACGTGGGTGAGTCAGCGATAAGGAAAATAATGTCCACATAGAGGATCGAACCGGCAAGTTTGGTACAAGTACAGGAAAGCGTAGAGTGAAGTAAAAGAAAAAGAGCAAGTCGTAACACGGTGACAATCAAGGGTTGCTTTTTATTGCACAGAACCCAGTTACCAAAAAACGTTCCAAACACATTTAGATCTGTTACCACTTTGTACATGATGCTGTGATGCTGTGGAAGCAGGTTGAGCTGCTCTTTATCCCAGGGACTGACAATCCCGCGGATATGTTCACTAAGAACCTTGGACATGTCAAGTTCAAGGAGTTTTGCTCCCAGCTCAGTTTGGAATTCCACTTGCCGTCATAAGACTGTGCAGACGTTTCTATTTACTTTATATTCCTCACTTTGATATCTATGTGTCTACTGTATACTAGACAAGGGGGAGTGTTGAAAGGACGCATACTTATAGCCACATGTTCTTATATTAAGTAAGCATTACAAAGTGTATATAAGACTCGACTGAGTCTGAATATAATACATCTCTCTTGACCAGCAACCACTATCATCTCTGAGAACCCCAACCCCTCCAAGGTAAGTAACTCTAGAGTAGATTCCTTAGTAGCCCATGTGGCAATGCTGGCTACTAGCTATTGCAACAGAGTGCGGGGCCAATAGCATAGCATGAGCAACCTATCAATAACCTACTTGGTTCTTTCAATCAAGATGAGTGGTGATAAAGTGGTGATGGGGGTCCTGGAGCAGTTAGCTAGACTGTGGCGGTTAGTATAGTCTTGTTCCAGTGAAATGACCAGAACCCACCTAAGGGTCTAGTGTTTGTAGTTGCAAGAGTACTAAGGAGGATGTTCTGGGAAAACAAGACTGGAGAGTCTTGTACTACTTGGCTATAGTATTTATACTACTAGTACATGTGCACAGACCATGGAGTGCTTATCTACAGATACTATACTTGTATTACTAGGTCTGAGACCAGGAAACATGAAGCAACATGAGGTGAGTGTTTACTGGAGGATAAGCATACCTGTGCAGGCATATATTGGATGGAGGGCATGAGGCATGCATGAGGCATGCCTCATGTTAATCTAGAGTATGTCACTGCAAGATCAATATCATGGGAGAATGTTGAGCTTTGTAGGAAAGTAAGTGAATGAGCAAACATAGGGGCTATTATAGTACTTGGTGAATTGTGAATGAATGAGCACTGGGAAAAATAGGGGAAAAATAGTGGTGTTTATAATACAGAGAGCTGATGGGAGAGGTCTAAGGTGTTGTCATCCTCCTGTTTGGAGGGGAGAGCAAGGTCTGGGTCAAGGGAGGAGTGTTCGTTGTCAGACAAAGGTTCAGAGGATTCAGAGGATTCCTAAGGGGAACAGTTTCGAGGTAGTCCCCAGAGGGACACAGGGAGTCAAGGTCATTGAGCAATGGTGGAGCAGAACTACAGTGATGGTAGCCACGAAGGGTAGCTTAAATCTTTTGTTATGCTTGGCTCGGGTAGGGACAAGTGTAGTCTTGAAAGACTAGATCAAGGGTTCAAAGGGTAAGGTGTGCACTTAATGGTAGCATGTGGTCCAAGGAAGACATAACACAAAGGAACTCAAGGGTTTAATGTTCAAGGGTTTCAAGGGTTTCAGAGTGACTGGTCAATAGCCAGAAGAAACTTGAGACAAGAGGAGTGAATTCAAGGTGATGATTGAGGAGATCTAAGCTAAAGTACAAGAGATAGGTATTGTGGGTTTATATATCTGATTACATGACTAAGGGTAGGCATAGTTAGGGCCAGTCATGAAGAGCCATAGAATGAAATAGAAGGTGAGGGAAGTAATCACTGACAAAGCAAGTGAGATAACAGATAAGAATGAGTAAGCATGGGTGAGTCAGCAACAAGAGAAATGATGTCCAAGGCAGAGAGTTGAACTGATGAGTTCATGAGTACAAGTGTGAAAGTATTAAGGACAAAGGAGAAAAGAGAACAAGTCGTAACACCTTTCACTATCTCAACAATCTCTTCCCCTTCATCAGACAACGATGAATTTCCCTATGGATTACCCCAAAGCCATCAGGCATTTGCCATTGAACAGGATGAGATCAATTACTGGGATCTGGCTTATGCCAATGACAAAGCTTGGGAACAGGACACTCCCTACTGGGAACAAGGGCAGGAACACTGGTCGAACAATGAGATAGAGACAGGGCCTTGAACCCCCCACATATGATGAAGTCTGGGAAGTTAGTATTGTGGATCTAGATCCAAGTCCCATGCTAAACTACAATTGGACTCTCTGCTGATGCCACCTGATTGACTTCACCACCTCGATGCCCATATGGACATGGACTCTACGTACCTCGCCCTGTATAGGGCTTTCCTTCAGACTCAACAACTCTCCTTCATAACCAATGAATTCACTGCCTTCCCTACCAATCCCATGGATAGATGATGGGTCGCCTCTGCCCAAGCAGGCATTCTTAAGAACCTTTACCAAGCCATGTACCAGATGGAATTTGGAGAATTCATGCTGGACGTGCTATTGCTGCAACCTTGCAGCCACCCAGATAGCCTCTGCACGAACCATCCCACTAGAGCCCCGGAGTTCTCCTTCAACTACCGACTATGCCACACCCCCCAAACCAGCGACCACCTCCTCTGCCTTTTCATCCCCTCTTGCCTCTGATGAGATATCCGCTCTCGAGCGAGCAGAATGCACATTTAACAACTGGACCACCCTTTTCTTAGGAGCCTTTAACCACTCCCTGCTCCTTCCCACTGACCCTTGCTACTCCAATGCCTGCTTTCAATGCCATTGGCTTGGCCATGTTCGCCATAACTGTCCAGTCTACCAATGCCCAGTTATCGGCTGTCACCAATCGGCTCCAGGTCACACTCAGGGGGACTGCCCATTCTACACCCACTGTCCGGCTCTTCTGGATTGCATTTCTGCCAGTCCAATTCGCTCTAGTGTGTCCTCCACTATTCCCACCTGACTAGCTGCTGCTACTTGAGCTCCTCATCAACCCACTCCTTGGGGTGGCTGGCGTACTTGCCGACCTTCCTACTCATCTGACTCCTCTCATTGCTCCTCTTGTCGCTTCTCTTCCTCTCAGTCCTCCAGCTCTCACCCAATTCCCATTTCTCCCCCTCATCACTGCTCTCCTTTCCTCCTTCTCGACAATTCCATTGATGAAGAAGGATATGCTAATATTACCAGCTCCCCTGGTCCCTCCTACTCTGCCTTCTAGTAGTTGTCTTCAATGGTGTCTCAACACTTAGTTGGGGGGTAATGTTACAACTTCTTCTTTTCTCTTCCCTTTACTTGTTGTGCATATCATTATGCTTACTTGTACATTCAAACCTCATCTAGGACTTTCTTTTCCTTTCTTGCTGCTGACTCTTTCCACCCATATAACCCTTATCTCTTATCACTTGCTTTGTCAGCGGCTTCCTTCCACCATGTTCTCTAATGTTCTATGCCTGCCCTTACGTTGACCTGCTCTAGACACTTCTCCATGTATATAAAACTGACTCTTAACCCAGTTATACCTTAGCTTAGATCTACCTTGTCTTCCCTTGTACTTCATGGAATCCATTCCCTTGAAACTGTTACACCTCATGGCATCACGTGATGTCATTCTTTTCTTTTCTTTGAACCTAGACTTCCTTGGACCACTTCATCCCTAGAACCCTCACCTCCTTGCCCTTGCCCTTGCCCTTGCCTTGCCCCCATAGATCTCTTTAGACTCCTTATGGACTTGTATGTCGTCTTTCCCTTGTCTTTGCCTTGTCTCTTCATTTCCCTTGCCTTGTGTTCCCATGTCTTGGACCTTGTACCCATATCTTGAGATTCCTTTGTCTTCTCTGTCTTCTCTTCCCTTTGATCTCCATCTTTGTCTTCCTCACCTTATGTCTCAGACCTTGTACCCATATCTCGGGTTCCTTCGTCTTCTCACCTCATGTCCTCTTATCTCGGACCTTGTACCACTACTTTGGTTCCTCGTCTTCTCTTCTCTTTGATCCCCACGTCTTCATCTTCTCTGTACCACTATCTTGGTTCCTTAGATCTCCTCAGACTTCCTCGTATCTCCTTGTCCTTATCTTTGTTTCCTTTCTTGTCTTGGTCCATGTGCAGCCATGCACACTATATAAGCACTTGTCTCTGTACCTTGTACCCTATCTTAGTCTACCTTCGGGTAGCCCCCATTGTACCCTTGTATCAACATCCTTGCCTTCCCTTGTTGGCTACCTTAGCAGGCCAGCAACTATGAACCCCTTTCACTCGTGACTGCACATCCCTTTGTCCTTGAAGAATCATGCCCTCTACCTTCGCCCTTTGAATGCGTAGCCAACCCGCTGGCTAAGATTCTACTTCTTGGTTCCACCGGCCATCGCCGCTACAGTGGGACCAGTCATAACAGAAACCCCCTTCAAAAAACAAGAACATCTAAGTCTCACCACTAGCATTCGACTAGCTCCCTGAACCCTTGAACCTTTGAACTGCTACTAGCATTAGACTAGTAGCTATACTCTTGTTCTAAGGACTTCATGCCACCATAAAGGGCACACTCCCCGTCTCTTCGTCAGCCAGTATCTTCAAGGTCTACGTTCATCCCTACCCAGGCCAAACATAACATGATGAGTAATATGTGATAGTGTACTTGGACCTATTGTCCGAAGGTCTGGACCATTGATGTAATCAGGTCTAGAATCTGGGTTATGAAATAGAAGAGCAGAAAGCAAATACCCAGATTTCAACACAGGGGGGTCATGCACAGACAATGTGTCTGTTCTCACTTTCTCAACAAGCACAACATGTAATGATCTAAGTTTTGACTATGGTCGAGAAGTCCAATGGAGCGCTTGCTGGGACTATGCGAGAGTGGCAATTGGGTCTATTGCTAAGGCTAGAGCCTTCTGGTAGGAATAAGGGAAACAACAAGAGAAATAGACTAAGGTCTATACTACTTAGAGTACAACTATATATACTAAGAGAGACTGTGCACAGACCATGCTGTGCTAGACTATACATGTAAGTGGTAACTAAGTGATACTGGGTACTGTGAGGCATAAATAAGCATAGCCTAGATAAGAGGGACTATTGCTATTGAACGATAAGGGAAAGTGAGTCAAAGGGAAAAGCATGAGGCGAGCATGAGGATGACATGAGTACAACATGTGTTGCACAGCCGAGATAAGGTCATGTGACTAGCACATGACTAGAGTCTAGAGTGATCCATGATCACATGACTTGATAAGATAAGAGTTGCAAGGGTTATCTGTTAAGACTTAGCTATGTGGTAAGCAATAAGAGGCAAGATTAGATTGCAAGTTATAGCATCTATTACACAACACATTTAGTGGAATTAGATTGTGAAAGAAAGATAGGGGTTAGAAAGAAAAGAAAAATGTTAAGTCCAAATGCTTAGCATAGCAATTGTAACACTTTCCCTATCCTATGATCAAGCATCCTAATTGATCAAATACTCTCCATGTGTTACGTTTGGCCTGGGTAGGGATGAATGTAGACCTTGAAGATACAAGCGGATGAAGGTTTTGAGTGAGCATACCCTTTAAGGCAGTACAAAGTCCTTTGAACAGGGATGCCACTTACTACTTCTATGCTAGTAGCAGTTCGAAGGTTTAAGGGTTCAAGGGTTCAAGGAGCTAGTCAAGTGCTAGCAGCAAGACTTAGACGTTCGAGGGGAGGTTTTGATGGAGTGGATTCCACGAAGTACAAAGGTAGACAAGGTAGATCTAAGCTAAGGTATGACCGAGTTGAGAGTTGGTCTTATATAAATGGAGGAGTGTCTAGGGCAGGTTGAAGTAAGGGCAGTCATGGAATGTTAGAGAACAAGATGGAAGGAAGCTGCTGATGAAGCAAGTGATAAGAGATAAGGATTACGTGGGTGGAAAGAGTCAGCAGCAAGAAAAGAAAAGAAAGTCCTAGGTGAGGTTCAATTGTACAAGTAAGCGTAATGGTATGCACGATAAGTAGAGTGAAGAGAAAAGAAGAAGTTGTAACACCATATCTTGAAACTCTTCTTCAGAATCATGATCTGAAGTGGTTGGGTCACTGGCCTGAGAGACTGGACTGCCAGGCATGTCTCCATCATTGCCCCAGGCATGATTGCCAGGTTCCCCCATGTTTACTGCTAATGGATGTGGGTGTGGTTGGAAGTGAGGATGGAAGGGGTGTGGCTAGCTGGGAGTCCAGAAGGTACCATCCAAGGGTGTGGATGTACTGAGGGGAAGGTCCTCCAGGGCATATGTTATTGGCAAAGAGTGTGAGGTCGACAGCAAGGACAGGAGTGGGTTCAGCAACTTGGGAAGACACCGGTGGAAGGAATGGGATGACAAAGGGAGGAGAGGGGATAGAAATGGGCATGGTGGTAGGTCCCCAACCAGGTTCTGTGACAGTGGAAGAAGGAGAGCTAGGGGGTGATGAAGAAAGAATCATAGTAGAGGTACTTGTAAGAGAAGGTTCAGAGGAAAGAGAAGATTGTTCAAAGGACATAATGTTTGGGGTAAAAAAACGGGGTTACAAGGAAGGAAAAGTGGAGGGGTGGAGTTTCTTATACTCCTGTAGTGCGGACTTTGCATTTTTCAGGTTTTTCAGGTTCCATTCTGGGATCCATGAGTCTTCTTTGGCAGAGTATCCTTTCCATCAGATCAAGTACATGCGGTGAGAAGGGGGTCCATGGTGATGTAGAATCTTCTCGATTTCGTATTCTTCTTCTCCTTGGATGAGTTCCAGTGGTGGAGAAGGGAAATTTGGACTGTGTACGTTGTTTTTGCGATAGGGCGATAACAAGAAGCATGGAAGACTGGGTGAATTTTCCATGTTTTTGGAAGATGGAGTTGGTAGTTGAGCGGGGATAGAACCTTTATGATAGTGAAGGGTCCTTCTCTTTTGAGATTGAACTTGGGAGTGGCAGAACGGCATTTCAAGTTCCAGGCTTTGAGCCATACCTTATCTCCTTTGGAAAAGGGAATAAATCCTCGATTCCCTTGGGCTTTCATAACCTGGCGAGCTAGTTCATGGGCTGCTAGGGCTTCATCTCGAGCAGCAGTGAGGGCTTCAACATGGGTTTCAACAGCAGGGAGAGGGGAATTGGGGAGGAGAGAAGGTAGGGCATGGGGTTCATAGCCCATCATGAGAAAGAATGGGGATTTGCTGGTGACAGAGTGAGGGCGGTGATTGTGGGCAAATTTGACATGTACAATATGATTGGTCCAAGAAGTTGGGTTGTTTCTGCAGTAGATCTGGAGATAGGTTTCTACTTCTTGGTTTACTCTTTCAGTCTCTCCATCAGTCTGTGGGTGATAAGCAGTGGAGAGAGCAAGGTCATAGTTCAGGAGTTTCCCGAGCTCTCTAGCAAAGGCAGAGGCAAACTGTGGTCTGCGATCAGAGATGATCTTGTCATAGAGACCAAAGCAGCAGTAAATCTTGTGAAAGAAGAGGGTGGCAATTCCCTGAGTGGTAACAGACTTCTTGGTGGGGAAAAGGATTACTCCTTTGATAAGTCCGTGATCAACAATTACCAGGAGCAAGTTGAAGCCATTAGATAGGGGAAGGTCAGTGATAAGATCACAGGAGATCTGTTGAAAGGGACAGGAGGCTGAGGAAGTGATTGAAGAGGTAGAGGGGACTGTGGGATGGGTGTTTGTCTTGGCTTGCTGGCAAGATGAACAGCCTTCTATGTATTTCCTGAAGAATTGGGCTAGACCCAGCCACCAGAAGTCGGCGGAGACAAGCTGCCTGATCTTGAGATGGCTGGGATGGCCAGCAGATTCATGATCATGGCATCTAGAAACAATGGAGCAGCAGAGAGAGTCATCTGGTGGTATGTAAGTGTGACCCTGATAAGTGAGGACTCCTTTATTGAAAGCCCAATCAGAGAGGCAGGAGTGGAAGGCTGGGGGAATTGTTCTGTCAAGGGCTTGCAAGGCATTCAGAATGAGGGGATCATCCTTTGAAGAGGATGAGACCTTCTGATGCAATGCAGAGTCGATGACTCAAACATAGAGGGAGTCCGGGAGGAGAATGGTTCCCATGTTGTTAGGGTCATTAGGAAGGAGATCGGGGTGGTGGGAAAGGGCATCAGAACCAGCTAAGAGTCTCCCAGGAACATGGATCATCTTGAGGTTGAAATCAGTGAGGTCAAGAAGCCATCTGGCTTGACGGCGATTAAGGTTTTGTGCTTGGTGGAAGTAGGTGAGATTCTTGTGGTCTGTAAATACTTGAACCGGGAATGGGGATCCGTGGAGATCATGTCTTCAGGACTTCAGGGCGCAGATGATAGCGAGGAGTTCTCTGTCGTAGATGTCGTAATTTCATTCAGCTGGAAAGAATGAAGTGGAGAGGTAGGAGCAGGGGTGCCAGTCACCGTTGCAATCAGTCTGGAGGAGGATAGTGCCAGAGGCATATTTCGAGGCATCAGTGGTGATGGTGAAAGGAGCGGAAGGATCAGGGAGGTGGAGAACGGGTTTGGGCAGGAATAGGTCTTTTAGGAAGTTGAAGGATTCCTGGCAAGCTTGGGTCCATTGCCAACCGGTGTTCTTCTTGGTCATGTTGATGAGGGGATGGGCCATGGTGGAGTAATCGGGAATGAAGCAATGATAGAAGTTTGCAAATCCTAAGAAGGAATAGACTTCCTTAACCTTGGTGGGAGTGGGCCATTTGGCAATTCCTTCGAGTTTCACTGGGTCCATGGCAAGCTGACCAGGTTTTACGACCATACTGAGGTATTCTACTTCAGTGGCGGCGAAGGTACATTTCCATTTCTCCAGTTTGAGGTGGAGGTCTAATTCCTTCATCCTCTGGAGGACACGTTTGGTATGTTCCATATGGGTATCTTCGTCAAGGGAGAAGATAAGAAGGTTGTCCATGTAAATGACTAGCCATCCTTCAGCAATCATGTCATGGAATGAGTCGTTCATGAATCATTGGAACGTGGCAGGGGAATTGTTCAGCCCGAAGAACATGACCATGGGTTCGAAAAGCCCCTTATGAGTAATAAAGGTGGCTTTCCATTGATGACCATCTTTGATCTGTACATTGTTGTAGCCCCATTGTACATCGAACTTAGTGAAGAGCTTTGCTCCTTTAAGTTTATCAATGAGGTCAGAGATGAGAGGAAGAGGGTAAGTATCTCAGATGGTGTGTTCATTGAGATACTGGTAATCTTGGCAGGGATGTAGCTTCCCATCCTTCTTGTTGACGAAGAAGAATGGCATGGCTTGGGGAGAATTGAAGGGTTGGATCTTTCCAGATTTGAGGTTCTCATTGAGAAAGGCTTTGGTCACCTTCTGTTCTTCCAGGAAGAGGGGGTAGATCTTTCCAACTTTTGGGGTGGATGATTTGTCAAGATTGATCTCATGGTCATAGAGTTGAGATGGGGGAAGATGTTCCACGGATTCTTGGTCAAAGACAGAGGTGAATTCTTCATATTTGGGGGGAAGGGTGACCTTGGATTTGGCTTTTTCTGTGGCCATGGCGAGTTCCATGGCATTGGTCAGTTTGGCAATGACCAGAGATCCGAGGGGGGCAAAGCAGGATCTGAAATGGATGATTTGGTTTACAGTGTAAGCTTCCTTGGCTTGGGCACAGAACTGGGACTCAGTTTCTACTCCCAGGTAATTGTAGAGTCTGGAGTCATGTACAGTGTGGACATTCAAGTGGCAAGGGGGGTGCAGAGAGGGTTCTGTGGGTTTCAGGAAGGGATTCTTGATTTGAGAGTGGTAAAGTTTGGAGGATTCATCAGAACTTTCGAGGATTGAGATGATCTGATGAGACCAGTCGATGATGGGGTTCACTTTGGTGAGCCAGGGGAGTCCAAGGATGATGTTCTCGTTTCCACAGTGCATTACATAGAACAGGACCTTATGGAGGATTTCTTTGAGGTTAATGAACAATGCAGTGGTGAACTTGATCATTCCTTTTTGTTGTTGGATTGATCAATGTTCTTGACGACAATGGATTTAGAGAGGCATTTCAAGGAGAGATGGTACTTCTTAGTGAAGTGCCAATCTATACAAGACATATCGGTGCCACTATTGATAAGGGTGTGGGTTTCGACAACTTTGGAGATACACTCAGGATCTATCAACTGAAGGGGGAGTTTCATTCCTTTGGATGATGGAGATATGAGTACAGGAGCGCATGTAAGTGAAGGAGGAGGAACTTGCATCGAACAAGTCCTCCTTTTCAAAAATCCCAAGAGAAAGCAACCTTCCTAACAGTTGTGTCTTCTTCATCATTGTCATCATCATCTACCTCCATGAGGCTAGGGATAGTGTCTTTTGGTGCTTCTTTCGTCACCTTCTGGACAGACTTCCCTTTGGGTCCTTTCGCTGGGAAGTTGGGGCAGTCATTGCTTATGTGTCCACTTTTTCTGCAGCGGAAGCACGACCCTTTTTCGATGCACTTCTTATGTTCTTCAAAAGTGAGTTTCCCAATGTGGATGACATCTACGTCCATAGCATTGGGATCTTTGGGGGAGGGGGCCGAGGTAGACAAGTGGTAGGCTCAGTAGGGATTAACCACACCACCAGAGTGAAGGTGGCCGATTTCTTGTGTGCATTAATACTGAGATTGGAACTGAGCTGCTTTCTCGTACCAGGTGTCCATGGAAGTAGGGGGGGTGTCCATGGAGTAGATTCAGTGCATCAAAGGTTCAGGGATACTGGCAGAGTAAAAGCCGATGAGGACATTGGGGTCAGTGATGCTGGACAGGGTGACATTGCTTTTGAACTTGGCAGTGTAGGTGGAGAGGGAAGGGGTATACTCTCCTTTCTTCTTTGGGTGAGCGACCATTTGCCTGGTAGTGAGCCAGGAGACTGCGTTAGCTATGGTATCCTTAAGCTCAAATGTCTTCTTGAAGGCAGAGCAGAAGTCAGCGAAGGTTCTGAAGTTGATTGAAGAGGTGCTTATAGCAGATTGCCTGAAGGTGTTAGCCCAAATGAGGGTGGAACCTTTGGACATATGAGAAAGGGTGAAAGCAATCTGCTTAGCGTTGGTATCATAGATGGTCAAGTTCACGGCAAGATAGAATCAAATGGTGTTTAACCATTGATTAGTGGTGTCAGCAGAACCATCGAAGGGTTCTGGAGCTCCGAGACAAAGTTCCATGGTTTTGGAGAATGACATAGGGTTTCTGGGTGGTAGTGAAGGTCAAAGAGCGGGTGGGGGTACTGGAGGAAGGGGATTTCCGAAGATACATCCGGTGAGAGCTATTAGAGTGGGGGATGGAGGAGTAGGAACATGAGGGATGGAGAGGGTAGCAGATAGTTGGTGGGAGAGGGCTATGGTTTTGTCGTCATCAGGGTTGACTTCAATGTTGAGGTCAGGGTCAAGGGTACTTGGTTCCTCATCTGAGGTTTCAGAGGTTTCAGAGGTCGAAGGTGGTTCTGGATATGCATGTTGGAATAGAATCGTTCACCACATTATATTACTGCTTACCTAATAAACTGTACAGTACCAAGTTTGTTTATCTTGCCACCACCTGTATTACCGTACGTTGTCCGTTATCGCGAACAACAACTGCCGCTCTGTCCCGCGTCGCTCGCACCCTGTTCCCGGCACACGACTTTTCAACATAACAGACCTACCCTCGCGTTATCGGGGTACATCAATTCGATAACCACACGACGGGCTGTACGAGTGTGCTGACGACTGATGGGCTGCGTCGCAGGCACTGCAAACCGCACGAACACGCTGTTGACCGACGGGCTGTGTCGCAGGTGTCGTGGATCGTTTCACAGATCATTTCTCGAACCCGGAGTAGGCGCTCCAACCCGCATATACCCACCTTCCGATTATTTTTTAACTCTTCAACATTTCGACTCTCCCATTGTTTTACCACATACATGCACGTCATGTCATCGATTCTCAACACTGTTGTAATGCTGTGTCTTAACAAGGTCAATTACCTCTCCTGGCCTCTCCTGGCACATCCGAATGTGTGCGCTACTCATCCACTCTGATCTCTGGGGCATCGTATCAGGCAAAGAGACTGCACCCGACCCAAAAACAGCTGCTAGCTCTGCAGTTGATGCATTCACCTTATGTCAGCTTAAGGCCGCCGCCGAAATTGCGCTGTACATCGACGACAGCCAGATCATTCATGTCCAGGGTGATGATCCCAAAACCATTTGGGATATGCTCACTAGTGTTCACCGTGCCTGTGGCCTCTCGACCCAGCTCACCACTATGCGAAAATTCTCATGCATGGAGAAACGCCCTGAGCAGTCCATCACGTCGTGGATCAGCGACGTTAAGGCACAGGCATATCTTATGAAAGATGTCAGAATTGAGCTCCCGGACCTCCTAACCATTGTTGTCCTCACATCCAGCCTCCCCTCTGAATACAACTCCGTTGTCGTTGCTCTCGATGCTGTCAAACCTGATGAGATTACCCTTGAACTCGCTATCTCACGTTTGCTCAACGAGGAAGAACGCCACCTCAGTCACAAACAACTCGACAATTACAAAGCATTACTTATCGCGGGTGAATCTGAAAGCTCTGATGCCGCTTTCACCGCTCGTCCTAGGGCCAACATTACTTGCTTCAAGTGCGGCAAGAAGGGGCACTATGCTAAGGACTGCCCGGAGGGTGTTATGCTTGGCCTGGGTGGGAACGAGCGTAGCCTCGAAAGACTAAGGGTCAAAGGTTCAAAGAGATAGCGTGCACTTAATGGTAGCACGAAGTCCAAGGAAGACGTTCCACAAAGGAACACAAAGGTTCAATGGTTCGAGGGTTCAAGGTTCAGAGCAACTGGTCAAATGCCAGAAGGAGCTTGGAACAAGAGGATAGATTTCAAGGTGTTGATCGAGGAGATCTAAGCTAGAGTACATGGGATAGGTATAGCGGGTTTATATAC
>JBBPTD010000803.1:0-16770 GCA_038093895.1 Boletus aff. mottiae
ATCCAGATATGTCAGATTTGAAAGACGGACGGGGAGAACGACCTCTGCGTCCATCTGGAGATGGAGCACGGGAAGGCTCCTCGCGACTATACGCTTGCTCAATCACAAGCCAGCGGATCGATTGTTTGACATTCGGGTTTTGCTTCAGACCGCATACAACGAAGGAAGGCCAGTTGGCAGAGATAGGGTCGACGATAGCGTCGCTCCAGAAGTCGATGAAGGCTTCGTCGACTTGTACCGCGTGTACTGACGCAATTTTCGTCTCGATGATGAATGACTCAGGATCGGGGTGGGATGATGGTGGGGTGTCCAAAGGTCCGTGGTCTTCAGAACGTCGTCTGGTACGCGACTTGCCACGGCCACTAGACTTGCGTGAAACCTGGGGTTGAGTTACTTCTATGTCGTCGTCCTGGCTAAAGAGAGCAGGCAGGGGCTGTGTAGTTGGGGTGTCACCAAACCCGCTTAGAGCAAACTGCGTCCAATCTGTGATCACAATCGAAGACGGTGATGATGGTGATATGGGTGTAGATCCGTCGTTTGCATTCGATTTACAGGCAGCACGCTCGGCAGCCTTGGTGAGTGAGGAGGAACGTCTGCGAGACACAACTTTGGTAATAGGCGAGGTCAACAGTGCGGGCGATGTCGGATGATTGTTATCGGCAGGTATCAAGGACAGCAAATGAATGGTCTCGTCGACAAAGATCCGAGTAAACTGTGGTCCTTTTGAATCGGATGAGACTGTCTCTTCAAATGCTGTGGTCTTCAGGGTATTCCATAACGTTGTGTGCTCGTCGCTGGAAGAACTGTCGATAGGAAGCTGGAAGGCGTCAAGAAGAAGCTGGATCGGGTGCTGCTTCGGTTGCTCCGCGTTGTGCGCCAGGAGGGTCTCGATACGGACAAAAAGGGCATCGTATTGACGGGTAGAAAACCGGGGCCGTGGGAGAAGATTATCGTTCGTGGCTGAAGAGCCTTTGTTGTACGGGTAGTACGTGATTAGTTCCTGCAACCGTGTGGGTAAACGCTGTCCGAAAGATTCCTCCCTATGACACCATCAGTCAATGTAAGATTTAACTCTTTGTCCAGACATACCTCAAGTGGGCAAGGAATAGATGTTCTAGAATGCGACCGCTGCGCTCCCATCGAGCATAAAACCGGTTCCAGTCATCAGACTGTTCCGCTCGAGTAGCTACGAGAAGCCAGAGACCCAGAAACTTGGATAGTTTGCTACCAGATATACTGTTCGCTTCGGCGTGTGAGGCGAGCGATGATATCAGACTAAGTGTCGCGGTCAGCAGCTCGATGTGGGGCGGAGGTAACTGAGGCGGCAATAGTTCGGAGAACCCTTTGGGAGGGTATGACGCGCTACGCTCCGCTTGAAAGAAAGTATTGTACCATCCCCATTGAGCGCTGTCTTTACCAAAATGATCATTCTCGAGCGAGAGATGACGGAGGCCCCAACGAAGGACAGCAGCGACGTCGTGAGGTGAACGAGTATAATGAAGCTCTTTTTCAAAAGTTGACGTGGAGGAAGCGGGTGTTGGAGAGAGCGTCGTTACTCGGCTTTGAGTCAAGGAGTGGATAAAGAGCGAAATAAGCTTGCGCTGGATATCAGGAGATGCAGTGGACCAGTGCGGATGCATGATTCCAAGAGTCTCCAATCCTGATTTAGCTGGATAAGCGAGAAAGCTGCAGAGACGATATAAAAGCATACCACGCTCGGTAATGGCCTGAGTGCACGCCCGGATGAGGATAAGAGCTTCCAGAGGGTTGAGACGTTTCTTAGCGATGACAGCATCGTCGAGCACTATTTGAGAGCCAGGATCTGCCTCAAAGACGACACCCAAGGCACGGGAATCCAACTTTTCCCTGGGTCCAGGGAGGTGGAGCGTCAGGCGAGGGACATTCACTGAATGCTTTTGAGCAGGCTTCTGGGAACCCCCAAGAATCTTGGACTTGAATAGGGCGAATCCCCCATCGCGGTCTGGGTCCTTGGTTTGCTGAGCGTCGGCGAAAGTGGAAGAAGATGGGGAAAGGATGGGAAGGATCGCTTCGTACTTGCCGTCCAGCAAGGTACTATCGGAGGGCTCACGCACTGGACGCGCGGCCTCCTTGTCGTCATGCCTCTTATAACCGAAGACCTTGTTCAGAAATGAAGGCATGGCGTGACAAGCACGCCCTGTGCAACGTGCGGATCAGCAGTGATGACCTGGACCTGGAATGGAATTTCCTAGGTTGAAATTAGCCATGAGCACGCATATAGCTACGTTAAATCCGTACAACAAGCGTTGAGCAGAACACTATCTGCAATGTGGACGACGACGAGACCAGTGAACGAAAGTCGGAGAAAAGAAACGCGTTTGAAAGACTCGGAGGTCCGAAATGACTACCGTGGGAATTCTTTAAATCAACCATTTTCTATTCACTGGGGACATTCTGTACGACGGTCTTGTTCAGTTTCTGAGCCTATGTAGATAGACGCGTCCATAGCTATACTTGACTTGATTCGTGATCATCAAGATAAATGTGACCAGGCACGCCGTGAGGCTGTTCCAATGTTACTAGCCCGACCAGTGGAGCAGTGAGCGCCTAAATTCTACCCGACACTGCCCACTGCTCTACCGCAGCGGTGAGGGTCAATCCAGAAGGCAATGTCGTCTTACGACCAAAGTTTGCTGCACGAAGCACCCAAGGCGACTCGCGCACAATTGCAGGTAAGCCAAGTGCACAGCCTCGTGCCCCGCATTAACTCGGACTGTACTACCAGGAAGGCTACAATGTCGACCTCCTTGCAGAACAACCAGTTCGTCGCACACCCTCCATGCGCAACCCACCTCCTCCGCAATCACCCCAGCCACCACCCGTCGCCGTCCCGTTGACGCCAGCCATCCCAGAGGCTGCTTCTGGTGAAAAGTTCGGTTCTCCCGTATACCCCCCAACAGCACCCAAGCCGCGAACGTCCTTTTGGCGCACCCGCAATGGTATCATCACCACTGTTGTCATTGTCCTTATTGTCGTCGGGGCAGCGGTCGGTGGAGCAGTGGGTGGGACGATTAAGAAAAGTAACAACAAGACTGTGGATACGACTGGAATCAACTCCTCTACCAGTAGCGTCACCTCCTCTACTAGTCTACCTTCAACAACGGGGACACAGGCTATCGCCAAGTCCAACCCGTCTAAAACGACTACTCCAGCGGGCCCGACTACCCCCTCACCGACAGGGCAAAACACGGGCGGGCAGCAGGTTCAAGCTGCCAAATAGACAACGGAAGGAGAGGGACGTCGAGCACGATTATACTAGCTTTTCGACAATCATTCACCTTATACTTTATCATTGTACATACCATCAATTCCACGTACCACAGTACGTAGCTGATACAGACTATTCTCTGTTACCAGAATTGATTGACACAAGCATGAGTGGCGTTTCAAAAGTCGACTAGGATAAATTTACAAGTACCACGATCGTAACATACTGCACTTACCAAAACCACCCCTTGGGTTGGACGACGCCCTCATCCTTACCCTCGCCATCTCTGCGCTGTCTGAGCGCCTCCAGTATATTAGCAACACCCTCCACCTCACCAACACTCGCCCGCCCACCGTCCCAATCGACCACCACTGGCCACTTGAGCGCGTTCGGGTTCCGCGTACCAAGCTCCGCGACGCCAGAGGCGCTCTGAGGCTGTTCCTCCACCCCTGGCGCGGAGGGATGCGATGACAAGAACGTCGCATACGACGCTGTCGAGACGTCGTGTGGCGGCGTCACGTACGAGAGGATCGTCCGCAACTGATTTGGGGTAGGTGGCTTCGACTCAATGACCTCGAGGTTGAAATCAAGTGGGGGAGCATCAGGCTTGGTAGGCGGGTACGGTGCGGAAAGCGACGCTCGCAGCATGGCGAGCGCCTTGACGGAGGGTGGCGACGAGGGATGGTGACTGGTATAAACGTCCATTTGCGTCGCATTAGCACGATTCTTGGCGACAAATGGTCAGCACAAACAAGATTGATATTTGCGGCTGTATTTTCCTATCAACCTACGAAAAGGCTGTGTGGGGTAAAGGACGTACCAGACGTCTCGAGAATGCGGAGAACATGGCGGTTTTGGGTTATTCGGCACTGGTCGTCTCCGCTCACTCATCATCCCAATTACGTAATGATGCACCACCGTTGTAGGGATCGTATTGTCAGTTCAATCCTGTGAACTTGCACGCGACAACCGCATGGCCTAGAGTTTTTTGGATGAACAAAGCGGCAGTACGAGCATCCAGTGCGATGATCGGAACCCAAACAAGCAGGCCTTGTAGTATGAAAGCGAAGCATCACTCAAAAAAGGAAACCCGTCGCAGGGTCGCTCAATTGAATGCTTCGTGATGACGAATCCCTAGGGGCGTCCGCGAGTCTACTGGCCCTGATGTGGATGTGCGATGTTGTCGGGACAGCCCTGCTTGGCCTAGTACGCTATTCAAATTTCAGCAGTAAGCTCCCGGAATAACAGATCAAAAGTACCATTGTGGCCGCTTCCTAGGCAAATGCCGACTCATCGGAGCCACTAGTCTCTGTGCGTGGCATTGGCAAGGTTCCTACAGTATGGAGCCTAAACCATGCAACCGCACAATGCACCCGAGGAGTAAGTGAATGGCCCGGGTGCTATGTACTCTCCACACGACCGGGCCATCAAGAAGGCATGCTGTAACGCCATTTAGGATCGCTTAAAGTACTCATGCGCCAACTTTGGGAGGAGTGGCTTGCACAGTTACGAAAGAACTACGACGCTATGCCATCATGGATGTCGGCTATCGGCGGAGTGTGTCCCCTCCTTCATCTTATTGCCCGACGCCTCCGGAAATTCGAGCATCTGATAGGTGTGGGATCGTGGACGTGAGGCACAATGATGGGCGAGCATGAATTACCTGCTTCTCATTCATACTTCGTCGGGAAAGAGGTCGGGCCTCTAGTCGTCGTCAACGATCATTTATAACTTGCTCGATGAGTTCTTGTCGTCATGACCGACCTGATGAACCGCTTGTACGCATCAATCCACGTCCATTCCTCTCTGTGTGACAATTCAGTTCCTATATGGGCTTAAGGTCCAAGGACGTAAACCAGTAGACGATCTCTCGATCGTGATCGTCCTCGCCCATGTGTGCAACGTGTTGTGAGATGTAATCAGCGGCCGTACATCTTCGTGGCCGTGGGATCCGGGAGCACATTGATGAGTTGATTGCAGTGGAGATCACCCGACCAATTGCCGTTAGTCGAGAGAACGGCTAGGAAAAAATTAACGCAGCACGGGTGCAATCAATGCAAGGGCTGATTCGAGATTCCCGAGCCTGTCCTCGTTGGTGGAGAGAACGGCTAGAAAAAAAAAAAAAAGAATGCAGCACGGGTGCAGTTTACACACAAAAGTGTTCGGTGGAAGGCGTATCAAATACGTTATGGGAGAGACGGTGGAGCTGCATTGTTCCAAAAGGAATTTAGGTGATCAAATAGCAGAGGGACAATCGGACCGGAAAATACAAATTGTAGAGCAAATGTGAGGGGTATACTAGAAAAGACAGGTTGATAAATATCTCGCAACGATACAAGGCGGTCAAGTGAAGATCCCGAAACACTATGGTAGTTCATATATTATTTGAGGTTGGGACAAGCATGGCTGATTATTGTCTATGCGTTAGTGAACAAAGGATTCGAGCCAAAGTAGTTGGTCGGATATGTAGGACTTGTCTGCAGCGGGCTGTCATAATATGGCATCCTGCCAGAGGAAACGCCGTCGTAACCCACTGGCACTTGGGGAGCACCAGGGACGCAGTGTGGCTGGGCGTTAATCGAGCTGTCGCCGATAGAAATGGGTGATAAAGCAGGCATGTCCGGTGAACAGGCGAGGCTTGAGGGGCTCGATGTACCGCTTGAACTTGCGCGGGACTGGGTGGCAGAGACATGCAGATATGGGTGGTAGCCACGGCTAGGTGGCGAATGACCTCGGTCATAACCTCTCTGTACGGACGGTGTCATGCTCCTATGGCGCCTCACTGGACCAGTCATCCCACGGGTCATCACTGACCGATGGAGGGATGCTTGGTCAAACTCCGGTCGACAGGGTGGCGCGGAAAGAGAAGACATCATAGGCTCTCTGCAGTGTGCGGATACAGAGTCGGGGGTAGAAGGGATTTGAGAGAGGTTCGCCCAGGTCATGTTCGACGCGTCAACTGAGGGTAGGAAACCAAGATGGGGAATACCGCTATCTGGGCTGGGAATGTCGACAGGTGCGGGGGCGTTATGAGAATAATACGGGTTAAGAGCGGGATTTGAGGCGGCGGCACTCCAGTTCGACGTCATGGCGCCAGGCGCAGCGGCAACCAGACCTTCTTCGTCTCCCTGAATATCCTGCAGGTGACCAGCCACCTCCACTTCGCAAATTTCCATATTTGGCATCCCACTTGAGAACGAGAAGTCACCTTCGTCCAATCCCTGACTATCACTGTCGAGATCAGAAGCTGCGAAGTCTCCGGAGCTTGTGTCATCCCCGTCAGTGCGGAAATGGATACGAAGGTGTTGATTGAGGTTATCGGACCTCGAAAACCGCTTCATGCATCGGTCACATTGATATGGACGCTCCATTGTGTGGGTGCACACATGCCGCTTCAAATGTTCCATGCGCTTGAATAGCCGGCCACAACAAAAAAGAGGGCAGACGAACGCCTTGGACGTAATCGGGCTGCAAGACCCCGAAGAATTCGAGCCGTGAGAGTAGGATGGCAGACTGGCACTATCGGGATTAGGACAAATGTAGGTGGTGTGTGATAATCCTTGCGCGGAATCGTCGGCAGCATGCTCGTATGGAGGGTACACTCCACCGTCAATGGGCACATTGGATAAGGCAGGCGCAAGGTGAGGGGGATGCATATCTGATGGTGGCGTTCCAGGCATAATCTTAACGTCGCCCCTGGCTTGCGTTATAAACATATCAGCAGCCGACGAGGCGCGGTCGCTACCTCCATAACCACTGCCCACATGTGTGGGCTCATTGCGAGAGTGGTGGCTCCCTTCTGGACTGCTGCGGTTGATCCCCGAAAGATTTGCGGGATGAAATTTGTTCGCCGGCTTTTTACGACGTTGCTTGTACGTTGGGGAGCCTTCAAATAGCGTGAACGGCATGAACGGCAGGTTGGAACGCTGGCCGGTCGACGAAAGTTGACTGGAACCTGTGCCCTCGAGACGAATCGTGTTGTGCTGACTGCCCCCAGGGATGGCGGTGGACAGGTGATTGCTCCCATCGTCGAGATGTTGTGAGACCGCTACATCGCGTGCCAGGTGGGAGCTAGAATCTCCCTCTGCCTCCCGGCCACCCAACATTTTTCCGAATTGTTCGTAAAGGCTGCGCTGAGGCTCGTACGTGAACGACAACGCTGGTTCGCCCACAACGACAGTCGTAGGCTCGAGGCCCATCTTCTCGCGCTTGAGGTCGCGCTCAAGAGCATCGAGGAAGAGACGATCGTGAGGTACAGAATACCTGGTGTATCCATGAAGTGGTGTAGATCAGGAGGACGTGAGTCATTCACTTACCAGTAGAACACCTTTTGCTTTTTCTGCGTACGGATACATTGATATTTGAACAGAAGATCCAAGAACGGAGACTGGAGAGACGTGAGTCGGTGTGTCCTGTGATGTACTGGCGAGACCACGTACCTTGGGCTCTTCCAGAGTGGCGTCTACCCCGGGCTTGAGGTTGCGAAGGTCACTGAAGACGCCCTCCTCAAACTTTTTCATGTTCCTGACTGGTCGCCCGAAGGCCTCGAATCGGAAGACCAAAGCGCGGACGATGTCGGTCCCGGTGACATGGTAGATACCCGACCAAAGGACGCAAGAGACATACTCTGACGACGGGAGGAGGAAACGATTCATGGAGGGGTGTGAAGAAGAGTGAGTGACGGATTCAGGGTCCTCCAAGGAATCATCTTGCGAGCGCGAGGAGCCCGGCGAGGACCAGCGTGACGGCGCGGTGGCAAGGAAGTATTTGAGTCTCTCAAGATGAGCAACGTTGTCCTGCTCCTTGGCTGTGAGCGATCGCGAAAGTTCCTTGGTAGCGAGACCCATAACGAAGGAGCGAAAAGGAGGGATGGATGGAAGCGGAGACTCCTGGAGGAGTGCTTCGGGGAGTCTTTGGTGAAGCTTTACCTGTGTTGATACGGGTCCATCTATAAAGGTTCGTTATTACTCCGCGATAACCCATTCTTAGCTCACCAAGCAAATGCGGAAGATGAGAAAAGAGATCTTGACCTGCGCTTGATGATAGCCGTGCTGTGCACGGCCTCAATAATCATGTTCACATTTGCCATCGCCTGCCATGCTTATGAGGTGTCGGCGCTCATGGCTTTCTCCGGTGCCGATGAGGCAAACAAATTTTGTTGTTTTTCTTTTTCCCGCGAAGCTAACCCTGAATTATCCTATGTCAAATAGACTCATGATGGTGCGCACACGATTATAGCCCAAAAGGATGACTTGGGCGAACATACTGGCACGGCGAGGTTGGCGCTGTGCCACGCTGTCCGAGGTTTTCGTTGACGGGGCCAAGAAATGGAGCGAAGCGATTGTTATCTTGCTAGACAGGTCGATCAGCAAGACAAGGATACCGCCCAAGAGAGGAATCGCCGATCTGCCAGTTGACCCCGTACATCAGAGGTCGTGTCTACTCCCGAGACAGAAATGGAGGTGGAAGTGGAGCCTGAATTTGCACTCTCAGGGACCCGCAGGTGGAACCTCGTGGCACTCATGGATTTGAAGCGCTAGCGATGCGCTGATGGGCCCAGTGCGACAGTCGCACTCCCGATCTTGTCGGCACGGCACGGCCCGCTAATTTAGAGGTTACGTCCCCCTTACTTACCTCACCTAACGTGGACGGGGAAGGCAGCTGAGTGCACATGGCCAAGAGCGTACCATACCATCAAGGGTTACCACTTGGTTTATGGATACTTGGTTTTACCGTCTGTCAGAGCTTGTCAGTATCTTGAGGGACGGTCCCTACCTTACTCTAGCACATGCCTGTCATCCGGATCTCCGGTGCCCGCAATCCGTGCGGAAACGTCCTCCCCCGCGTCGCATATGTATCGCAAACCCTACAAATTCATCGCTATGGGCACAGCGCCCGTGACTCCGTGGTGCATTCAGAGCGGTTGTCCAAAGTCTAGTCGAGTTTGTTCTGGTCAGCCACAGCCAACCACTGCCAGTCTACTTTTGGAAGACCACCGTGGCAAGATTGCCACTGATCAGGTGAATCCTCCCTGTCGACGTCGAAAACGTGTCAAGGTAAATGGTGCCACACCCACAGCCTCGTTTTCACGCATCCCCGGGCGTCGCGGCGGTATGTTGTAATTACACCCTTGGTCGTGATGTCCTGCACTCTACAACGCCACTTCGCCATCCCATTCATAATGTGCAAACTTGTTAAGGGCCCATCTAAGCTCCGAGCCACTGCCACTCCCTCCCCCTCTTATTGCCGATAGCTCATCATCTCTGCATATCTCTCCATCAGCTTCCACCGCCAAAATCATCTCAGTGGCAAGCGAAATTGTAATATTCTCCTCTCGAGCTATCTCGCTCGTTGTCTGTCCCCCTGAGATAGTCAAATGGCTCGAAAGTCGTGCCGCAAATGCTGCATGGGTGTATGCTGGCATGTGGAGCATTCGCAACCCTGATTTGAATATCCTGCAGCGGATTGGCGGTTCGGTATGTAATGGCAGGTGTTGCACTGCCTGTAGAAACGTCGAGGGTGGAATCAGTGCTAGCAGTCGAATATCATCATCACCTTCAATATTAATTTCACATGTTAAACTCACCCACACCTCTGGCACGATTCCAGCCACCCCAGACTTCATCCAGGCCAATTATTCCTCGTTCCTTCATAATGCCTCCTGGCTTCTGTTCAGGACCTTCATCCAAAGAGCCCTGCAGCACTCCCGCAAGTTCACGTGCCAACTCTTCCATCCATGTCCTCTCGTCCTGTATCATGTCCGCCGTCACCGGTGCATTGGTCAATTGTAAGCCGAGCTGAGCTAAAGATGACCGTATGAATTTCGCTTCCTCCGGTTCAGAGGGCAGCACAACCGAGGTCGTCGCAAATAATGACGACGATAGAGCTGATGGACCCGAAGTGCCAGAGGGTATCCATGCTGGTGGAGAGGCCGTGTTATTCACCGTGGGTCCAAGGCTCGGCGCACCAAGTTTCTCGTTCATTTCGGCGGCGAGATGGACAAGGTCCTGCGCCTTCACCATTAGCGCCTCGAGATCTTTAAAGGCATCGGATAATTCTGTTTTAGTGTTTTGTGCTGATGTCTCGACGCCGCGTAGAATGCCATCTAATAACTTCCTTCAACACATCCCCAGTGGCGAGATGGGAATTAATTTACCAATGCCTGATCGTCGCAGAGGTCCCGGCGTCGGGTCTCCCGCGGGAGAAACGACACCGAGGCTCGAAGTACCACTTCTTGTGCCTTTGCCAATCTGTCTACCCTGGATTGGAATTTAGCGGTGGATCTCTTGAACTACCTCGCTAGACTGACCTCCCATGCCCTAGTCTTCAGAGCACGTCTAAGGATCGTATAAAATGACTTATCACCTCCTTTGCGGAAACTCAGCTTAATGAGGGGATTCGCAGGATCCGAGGTATTGTCTCCAACAAGTGGGGACGCAGGTCGAGAGGACGGTGCAGACTTGCTGTGAATTCTAGGATTTCCTGGAGCGAGCGGCAATGGAGTAGAGCATATCTCACAGTTTCGAAGGGAGGGGTGGTTCAGAAATGTGCATGCGGTACATGCAACCGGTGATGGTTCGCTTGTCGGTGGTGGGGGGGTGAAAGATTTAGACAGCGTTGACAAGGCGACAGGGGAAGACACAGTCGATCCAAGTTGTAAGGTAGACGAGGTCGATACGCTGGGCCGAGCAGAGCTCGACAGCGCGCTTCTGGGTACGCCACAGAGGGCGCATATCCGTGCGGCGGCTGGACTGAGCCCAGGGGGGTTGCGGTGGTTACAGACATCGCAAACCCAGCTTTCCAAGCTGTCATTCACGCCATCCTGACTACCAGACGGTGGAACAAATGTGGGATCGAGATACAGCGTGACCTTGGGTGAGGACATGAATAATCCCGCGTAGTAATCAGTCTGTATAATGTGTACGAGATCCAGACTGAATGAATGCGAAATTGGTTGATGCGAGTTTACGAAGAATAGGCGATGCGAGGACACATGGACTGCGCCAGTCTGATGATTGACAGCTTTCTGAAGGCTGAAAATTTAGTGTTGATTGACGAAATAAATGAATCGTACGATCAATCGCATGTGTTCGTAGAAAGCACGAAGAGGAAACAGAACGTACCCATCGTAAATTCCGACACCGTCTTGAGATGCAAGAAGGTCTTCATCGCCGTACAGAAGCGCCGGAATCGGAATGGTGCCATCTACGGGGATAGCGAATCGGCGCAGGATCATGTTCTCTGGTACAAGAACAAGGGTGTCCCGATCTGGTGTTGTCACGCACAGATGCCTTTCGCCAAGAACAGATTATCGAGCTGCGCGACGAGTCTGAATACCGCCGAAGGAACGCGACCTAGTCGCTGACGTCGGGACAGGGAGAATTATTGTGCCAAGGCTAGATGAAATTATTGTGTAGGTTTATGGGAATTTGCGAGAGGGACATCCCACGTACACAAATATGTTCTAGAAGGCCCGACTCAAGGTCGGATCGAATCGCCTCAGGTGAGCTTTGAGATACAGTAATGCGTGCGAGTGAGACGTGAACGGGATCGTCGGGCGTAGTCGGCTGTCATGGCGAACGGCGAACCCCGGACACCACCTGCTTCTTGCCTATCAAGTTCGCGATCCATTATTCAATATTCATTCAATTTCCAAGCAACCAGCCAATTTACTCAAGCACCAATCCCTTGACATCCAGGGTCAACAATAAGCTCGCCCATGACAGAACGTATTATGCGATCCGCACGGTAGAAAGGCACCTGAATCGCCCACATAGTACACGCACGGATGAAATACGTCGTAAATAACAAGGCGATAGGGAATTTGAAACATATAACTCCCCTGAGAGTCTGGGTGTTTACGTGTATCAATCACCGGCCTCGCGACAGTGAGCGGACTCACAAATGTCAATGGAAGAGAAGTGGTCTCGATTATTTCTTTTTCTTTGGCTTTTTTTTCTTTACTCCACCAGCGGCCGTGCCAGTCTGTGCGACAGGCACCGGAGATGCTGCCCGTGGGTGACTTGAATCTCCGACGGCCAACGATTGCGGCGTAGCAGTCGATGGAGGAGGATCCGGGCGCCTGTTCTGCATTTTCTGCATCAACGAAAGATTGAGGGACTCGAACCGATTGAGAAATATTGACGAATAGGTTTTGAACTTGATGCACTAGATGTGAAAGATGAAATCCCCCAGTGTCTGAAAAATCGCATAGGTCGCATACCGTCGTATCATCGGTGATCTTAAGGACGAGTTTCCCCTCTGACGATTTCCATTTTACACAATATCGTGTCTGGGTGACGCGATAAAGTCGAGCGAACCGTACAAGAGATGTAACTAACCTTTCCCGGCGATTTGACATACAGGTTTTCTGCGGCCTCTTGGTATTCCTGCCAGGACGTGATGTAGACCATTGGTCATGCCAACATGCTCGATCACTTCACAAGTGACTAGATGTCACGTGCAATGTCACACGACTCTCCGTTATTCGGGTCTCCGTATTGCTCCGTACTAGACATCCATCAGTGACGGCCAAAGATTCCGCCCTTCCAAACGTAGTTTTACAAATGCCTACCGAGCAGCCCAAACGTGCGAGTCGTTTTCTCGTCCTCCGACGCGTATCAGTGTGGATGCCTTACTATAATTAATTTTGTAGCGCTTCCGTTCATTGCCAACTTCGCTGCTGGCGCCATCGCTGGTGTGTCAGAAATTCTGACCTTTTACCCCCTCGGTGAGTGCCATGCGAATTCTTGTTCTTGTCTGACACGACTCCCTATGCGCCCGCCCGCCCCAGATGTCGTACGTTCTTACTCCTCTGTGCTATGAGTCACATCTTCAACACGCAATGTATCCTTGCAGGTCAAGACGCGTATGCAGCTAGAGACCGGAAAAGCCAAGCATGGCATGGTCGGTACTCTCACTTCTATCATCCGCGAGGAAGGGTAAGCCTCACACGGATTTACATGGGCCGAGTCTAAAGAACAAGTTTTAGTGTTGGCAGGTTGTACAGAGGTGGGACGATATGGGAACTTTCATCCAAACCTTTTGATCGCTTGCTACAGGTCTGGTCCCGCCATTACTTCTTGAAGCACCAAAGCGTGCAGTCAAGTTGTAAGTATCGGTCTATAATCAGAGCGCCTTACTCGATGTCGCCATTTACTTCTTCTTACTTAGTGCCTCCAATGATTTCTGGGGGAAAACATTCTTAGGGATGTCTGGCGAAAGTAAAATGACTCAGCAACTTTCTATCCTCACTGGGTGCAGCGCTGGCGCTACCGAGTCCTTCGTTGTAGTTCCATTCGAACTTGTTAAGATCAAGTAAACTGTTCCACGTAGCTTCATGTGGAAAGTTTGCTCACAGATCATTACAGACTGCAAGATAAATCTAGCACGTTCGTAGGTCCAGTAGATGTTGTTAAGCACATTGTCAGGAAAGAAGGCATTCTCGGACTCTACGGTGGAATGGAGGCAACGTTCTGGAGGTCGGAGATTTGCTCGCCTGATGATGCGCATGGTTGAGACTTCTCTTGACAGACACCTTTGGTGGAATGGAGGATATTTTGGATGTATCTTCCAAGTGCGTAGCATGATGAAAAAAGCTGATGTGAGTCTGTTCACCTTGTTTCTGAACATCTTATGCAAAGACAATGGCAGACTCCCCAAGGTCAACTTTTCAATAATTTTGTCTCTGGATCCGTAGGCGGTTTTGTTGGCACAGCCCTCAATACCCCGTTCGATGTACGTTTGTACATGCCGATTGATCAAGAAACTGAGTTCTTTGTTTCGTAGGTGGTCAAGTCACGCATCCAGGGTGCTACCAAGGCCCCAGGGACGGTACCCAAATACAACTGGACATACCCTGCGTAAGCTTACTCTTGCTCACTTCAAGAAGCCACTTTAACTACTGTGGTCAGTCTCCTTACGATAATGCGAGAAGAAGGACCGACAGCACTTTACAAGGGCTTTGTGCCGAAGGTGCTTCGACTTGCCCCGGGTGGTGGTGTCTTACTCTTGGTCGTCGAGTTCACCCTCGGTGTCTTCAGGAAGGGTATGTTTGATTGCTTGTATACGCGCGGTCTCTAATGTGTGTATGCAGCTTTGGGTCCACCATACATATAAAACGTTCACTCGTCATAAGTACCTGGACATGGAACTGGATACAGATTAGATCATTTCGATACCCGTCCAATGAGTAAAGTCCTCAGACCGGGGTAAGCCGTGCGTGACTGAGATTGTGTTGAAGACTGGTTGCACAGCCACACCTTCGAAAGCATAAAGGGCTGACGCCACATAGGGGGTTTTCTTTGTCCTTCAAGATGTCGACCGCCAGCCGTCTTCCTTACGTCCCCGCTGCACGGGGCGACAAGCGCTCCCCTTGTCCCGCCCTCAATGCACTGGCAAACCACGGTTACCTGTAAGCACCACATGTCATTCGTTTGAGCATGACTCAGATCCAACAGTCCACACAACGGCAAAAACATCGGCTTCTTGCAACTCATTCAGGCCGTCCGCTCAGTCTACAACCTGTCGTTCCCCCTCGCAGTCCTCCTAGCGCTTGTCGGTATGCTTCTCTGTGGCCACGCCCTGCGCCTCGACCTCGACAAGCTCGCGCTGCACAACAGGATTGAGCACGACGCATCCCTTGTTCATGGGGATGCCCTCGCCGGCCATGCCGAAGCTCCCATACCAGTTGACTCAGAGCTCCTCCACACCTTTTTATCGCATGCGAGTGAGAAGGAGGGATTGAACCTCGATGGGTTTGCAAAGTTGCGGGTGGATAGAGAAGCGAGGCTGACATCACCGTTGGACCACCTACATTCCGAGATTGGCAAGGGCGAAGTTGCGCTGTCCTGGTTGCTTCTCAAGCAGGGGAACGACCAGATACCGCTGTCGACGCTCGAACAATGGTACGGCGAAGAGCGTATACCGGATGGTTGGGAACCACCTGCTAAGGGTGTCGGGTTGTATCACGCCGTTGAAACGGCCAATGAAGTAGCGCATAAAATGGCTGAGATTAGACGTCGGTAGCAGGCAGTAGGGAAGCATCACTGCCTCTGCAGTGTTTGTGAACGAAAGTGTGATTGCTGTAGTCTTGTCAATGTTACATTTATATCACTTGCATCGACTCACTGCGCAGATCGCAGCACGGTTGCCTGCGGCGTAAGTTGCGGCGCAGCGCCCTCAATCGTTTATAAGCAGGCGGGGTATTACCCCTAAAACATAGTATATCATCTAGGCTATTGTGTATCATGGTGGGCTCAATATCGTCTCCAACGACTAGGAACCCGCTTACTAAACGTCCTTCAGGCATCCGGCATCCAAGTTGCAGACGAATGCATCACGACGTTTCAGGAGCTCAAGCTGGGCAGAAAGTCCAAATACATCCTCTTCACCCTCAACGAGGACCTGTCCAAGGTCGTCGTCGAGAAGACCTCGGACGTATCCGATTACGATGCCTTTCCAAGGGACTTGCCCGAGGACCAATGTCGCTGGGCGGTCTATGATTTCGATTTCGAAAGGGACGGGTTGAAGAGGAACAAGCTCTGCTTCGTTTCGTGGTGAGTAACCATCTCTGTCCTTCTCGAGTGAGGGAATGGCCAGAGTCTAGGCTGGCATCCGAGTGCCGCCGACCCCTCGCGCGCTTGAGTCACCGCTGACGCATGGCCACCCATCAGGTCTCCAGACGACGCGAAAACCAAGAACAAGATGCTATTTGCGTCCTCCCATGATGCTCTCAAGCAGAGATTGGATGGCATCGCCTTTGAAGTTCAAGCGACAGACTCCTCAGAGATCAGCTATGCCACTGGTGCGTCACTGGTTTCTTTTTCGGCGACGGCAATGCCTGTCTTGTATATCTTTTAATTAATAGTTCTTTACCGATGCTTGCAGTGCTTGTCAAGGCGTTGACGTCTACTCACTAATCTGAGCCAACAATTTCCCTACGTGAGGCAGTTCTCGCATTGTACTGTATATCGATTGGTTCCGTAGTCTAGATCAGGCTGTATGTCGGGCCTCCCATTCATCCGTTAGAAATGGTGCCTTGTTCAGTAATTTGATTTGTATAAATGATTTTCAGGCGGTGGCGGACACACGGAACTATTCGTCTAGACTTTTGACCACATTCGTTGACATGGCCCGTCCGAGGCATCGACATGTGAAACACTGGTGGCAGATTATCAGCGCCCTTGGATCCCATCACCTCTGGGGTAATCCAAATAGCTCTGTGCATATGTCCCGCCCGCATCTCCGATGTCATCCACATTACCGACGATCGTGGGTACGTTACCTTCTTTCCATGTATGTGGACGGGGATCAGACTGTCCCCCATAAGATACGCGTGACCTGCACAAATGCCAGCTGACCACACCAACAAGAGTGATGTGATACAGAAAAAACTGATGGACTGCCTTATTTCCATCCAAGAGCCTTTGGTCGGCGCATCAGCCAACGAGCGGGGGTGGGGCTGACATTGTATACCGGTATCTGATAGTCACGTTCAAAAAGAATGACATCGGCATTCTATT
>JBBPTD010000804.1:0-16768 GCA_038093895.1 Boletus aff. mottiae
CAAGCACCACAGTCAGACGTCAAACCTCACGAGATTGTCTATGTATATGAGGCTCCACGATCACGATGAGGCGACCACGATAGACGGTCTTGTAGTTCAAGTTTATGGGGCTCGTAAATTTGTTGGTAATAAAGAAAAATAATTGCCTTTTGAATCCGATGACAGCTCTCGTGGCACGTGCAACCGTCCCGGCCCGGGAGCCGACACACCCCAGGCCACTTGGCTGACTAAGCGCTCCGGCTTTAGCCAATGGTCCATACTGCAATCTCTTCAGCCACATATAAGCCTGCATTTGATGGCAGTAACCTGGTCGAGTCCTCGGACAAATTTTAATTCCGCATCATGCGTACAGTCCTGCCTCACTTTCTTCCCAGCTATGCCCTGTCGAAACCTGCTACCAGTGTTTGGTACATTGATAACTGCTACAGCGTTCTTCAGTTTGCCCACTTGATCCGTCCACAACTACCGAGGCACTGTGCTGACAGTGCCAGCAACGCCCTCCACTGTAGTATAGAACTGGATGGAGCCATGTAATATCCACGTGTGCCATTTCACGCTCACAGAAGAGGAGCCGCGTGCGAAACTACCTCCCATGACTGTGGTCATGGTATCAACTCAGTCAAATATTTCCCTCAGAGTCATTGACAGCTCCAAGTTTATCAGTACTGATAAGGCGGGATAGTCGCAGCTCCGTCCTGCTTATCTTTCAGTAGGAACCTACTTATAACTCAGGTTTCTTCTCCTCGATTTTGTTTCTGCTCTGCTCTTGCCCACTAGGCAGTCGAAAGTTCAAATGGCTACCGCAGCTAACTCTGTCACTCACCCAACTCTTATTCAAGTAAGAGCTCACATGTTCTGGCGCTGGATTACCGTTTCACATTTTCTAGGTCGACCCTTTCGTGTGAGCATGATGTGCCAATCGGTTAGCACCCTTGACATCTCACATATGTTGATTCCAGACCTGCGTTACAGCAGAAGGTCAGCACAGATGCTCAATCCATGAACCGTGCATCGAGCTGACAATATATTCATAGGGTCTACACAATAGATGGCAGTATGTCGATTCACGGGAGCTAGGCAGACGTATCTAACTATCCTGATCTAGTCCTGACATCCCTCCATTTGCAACCGTAAAACCGGGCGAGGCACGTGGTTCAAAACATTGCATGTCTCGTTCCTAACTCTTTGCTAGGTTTTCAACATTGAATGCGTCGGTATGTCACTACCACGGGAAGGGATGGCGTCTTGTCACTTACAGGTTGTAACTTGACAAGACTGGACAGGTGCCCAGATTGGGAATAACGACTGTACGTTCCGGTCGTGTCGTTCCTTGCGACGTACATCAATCTTGCGGTTGTCCTGTAGTCAGCGACGACATCCGCGACGTTGATCTTACTTCCGTCCACAACTTATCGGGCCCGATTGCCGTTGAGGGTGCGGAGCCTGGCGATTGTCTGGTTGTTGACATTCTAGATGGTATGACTTGATAAATTATTTGTCAAGCGCGTTAACCGAATGGACTGTAGTGAAACCATTTGACAAAATGCCGTGGGGTTACACCGTGAGTTAGGGTCGTTATGATCTTCGGCAAATACACTGACTTGCCGTAGGGTATCTTTGAACTGGAAAATGGCGGCGGTTTGTTTGGTAGGGTAGATATACTGTGTTTGAAGCGATGTTCTAAACGAGTTTGTCTCTTTTCAGCACAAGAGTTCCAGAGCAGAGCAGCCAAAGCCATCTGGGACTTTGAAGGTGAGATCAGTCAGACTCAGAATGCCTTGACAGCAAACCAGAAATGAATCAGGTGTCTATGCAACATCGCGACACATTCCGGGTGTTCGTTTTGCTGGCGTTTCGCACCCCGGACTGATCGGAACTGCACCATCCCACGAGCTCCTCGCTACCTGGAACAAACGTGAAGTTGGCCTCATTGACGCCCATGCTGACGCTGTACCTCCTGTTGCATACGGCCCCCTTGTCCAAGGAGCGAATGTCGGCCAAGACATTCCGGATGATGTGAGGCAGAAGATATACCGCGAGGGTGCACGCACTATTCCTGGGCGTGAGCATGGCGGAAACTGTGACGTGAGTAGCCCTACACCACTGGTCTCGTGTGCATCCTTGATAAATCAACCATAGATCAAGAACCTGTCCAAGTAGGTTTTCTACCTCATAAACTGGCTCACTCAGTGTATCATGCATTTCCCAGGGGCTCCCGATGCTACTTCCCGGTCTTCGTGAAAGGTGCAAACCTCTCCGTTGGTGATTTGCACTTCTCGCAAGGTGATGTATGTAACTATTTCTCGGAAACGGGAGCGTTTCCCTGTGCAGATTGACACTTATATCTACGTAGGGAGAGGTACTATAACCGACCATCGATGTCTATGCGATTGTATCTCACGTTCATGTCTTAGCTCTCTTTCTGCGGTGCCATTGAAATGGTGGGCCGAGTTATATCCCCATCTTTCCGGAATATGCATTGGCTCACGATGGTCATAGGCTGGCATCATCAAGTTCAAGACCAGCATCATCAAAGGCGGCGTCGAAAAGTTTGCACTGAAACAACCCATTTTCTTGGTTTGTAGCAAACATTTTATTTTTGGAATTCTTGTTCATTGACACATACCCATTTGATAGCCATCCCCTGTGGATCCCCTATACTCGGCCAAGGTGAGCCAACCCGATTAACCATCATATTTCGACAACGATGCTAAGCGGAACCCAGCTCATCTTTGAGGGTATCAGTGTAGACATTCGTGCGTGACATCAAGTGTTTCGTCCCCGTTCTTTTTTTGCTGATGAAACGTCAGACGGAAATGGAAAGCAATACAACATGGACGCGTGAGTCCCGTGTGTCGTAGATAACTTGTTGAGGCTGACACGTTCTCAGTACCGTGGCGTACAAGCAAGCCGCGCTCAACGCGATCGCGTATTTGCGAAAGGTATGTATCAACCAGTGCACTGTCCATGGGTCACCATTGACGTCCACTCGTCCTAGATCGGCTATAGTAAGTGACCCTTTGAAATTTGGTCTCATGTGCTCAGAGGTGACGGGTACCTGATACGACACTCAGCTCGTGAACAAGCGTGTACGTGCCAATGATTCTTCATCTCACACCGACTCGGACGAGTCATGTTGTTCTGACTGGGACCGGTATCACTAGACCTCCTTCTCTCGGCCGCCCCGGTTGAGAGCCACGTCGGCGCCATCGTGGTACGTGTCCGAGCTCCCATTCTGGACACGTATGGCTAACCCGTATGCTTCTGCGACAGGACTCTCCCAACGCCTGTGTTACCCTCGCACTACCCCTGGGTATTTTCGAGCACGTACGTCCAGTGGCTGCTTTGCGTCAACACGAGAACCGTGCTAACTTGTATCATCTTGCAGGACATTTTACCCAAGGAAGAAGGCCTTAGGAAGCTCAACTTTGGACAATGTGCGATCCGCAGCGACGGTATACTTTAATACTCGTGTACGATCCTTCTGTAAAGCTCAATACGACGGACCAAGACCAATGTATGAATAGGAAAGAGAGGAAACCAAACAACGATGTTGATATATCGCATGTTTACACATATATGAAGCGATTCCTTGTAACAGCGACGTTCCGATAGCAGAAGAGAAAGTACATGTAAGTGGCTGGGCTGGGGAAGTGTGCTTGTCCAAGCGTAGTGCTACGGACGGACTTGCTCCAACAGTTCCAAGTGCTGTGGCGCACGCACCTCCCAGACGGCTTTCAACACCTCCGTCCCGGGATTCATATCACACACCCACTCAAATAACCCCGCTTGCCTGCCCTTCCTCCTACCTGTCGTCGACCATCGTGCCAAACACCCCTCTTTCATGGTCACACACCCCTCATCAATCTCTGCCAACCCCACAGGCTCCTTCAACACGATCGTGATACGTGGATCCGCGGGCAATGGGATGGAACTCCGCACGATGACGCCACGGATCGGCTCCGCATGCGTGTTGTGAAGAACCGTCACGCTCGTGTATGTCGTCACGGCTTTGCCGGTGAACGTGGCGACAGATGACAATGCGTCTGGCGCGCGATTGTGGAGCGCCTTGACGCCAGTGTCTACTGCGAGTGAACATTCCAGTATCTGTGGCAAGTCGGTATTCTGGTAGGGTCATGCGTGTGTTGAGTCAACGATTGGTGCATCAGATGATGTCGTGGAGGAAAATGAATAAACGTACGTGAATGTCGGTGGACGAGACGTGTTTATCGTTCAGATAGGTCTTGACGGTGCCTGGAAGCAGGACGTACTCGCTGGTGTTCTTGACTTCACACTGAATGTTTCGGGGTGAGCATGGAAAAAAAGATAAAGAGCATAGTACGCACTGTATAATAGACGCGGTTGTCAACGCCGGGCACCACGACACGCATGAACTCCGCCCGAAGAGAGAGCGAATCAATCAAGACATGATGCTCAGCGTGGTCAGAAGGAATAAATAGCTTTCCACTGGCGATATGTGTAATCGGATCCTTGCTATCCTGAATTTCCCACGACGCAAGGGTATGAGTGACGTTTCAGAAAACGTAGAATGGAAGACGCTCACATGGGAAATGAGTTGAGAGACTCCCTGCGATGGAGCCTCCCCCTCAGGAGTCTCGACTACCACAGTAGTTGGTGATCCTGGAGGAAAATTAGCCAGTTGGGCAATTGGAGCCTGGTTTGGTGATCTCTGCCCAGGAGTGTCAATTACCGCGGTCGCTAATGCCAGCACTGAAGAACGGGACAGGAGGGCGGCTGGAGCCCTAAACAATGCGGTCTGGGGCGCATTCGCAGGCGGATGAAAGACATTCATAGGTTGATGGAAGACATTCAATGAACGAAGACTGATATCGATCTTCTTGGGCTCAGGAAGTCGGATCAACTGCAACACCTGGTTCGCGGTTGTCAGCGCCAGGCTAAGGTTTTCCCAATTTTCGCCAGTCCACTGCGTGACCGTGCACCGAAAGTCGAGCGTTACTGTTGGTGACGGTGTGTTTCCTGTCATTGCAATGTGGAGATCGTATTCTGGTTTCCACGAAACTTGTTTGACGACTAGATAAATCATCCATTCAGCTGCAGGGGTAATTTACACGACCGTGGTTCTCCTTACCATAACTCACAGTGAGCTCAGCAGCTTCAACGGGGATTTGGCTGTTGCAAGAGATGACAGCCACGACCTTGACCGGTAAATTGCTACTGAGCTTAGAGAGACGTTCTGTCTCCTCTCTGATTTTATTGGAGATGTCAGCTAGTTTTCCATCCAGCTCCGCAATTGCAGCAGAGCGTGTGATTCCAATATCGATGAATTCGTCAAAGAAAGTGACCATCTGAGCGGCCTCTGGCTGGCCCTGAGATTTGCATTGTGCGAGCGAATCCATGTAGGTGGTGAGGAATGTGAAACTTTGCTGCCTGAGGCGTTTCTCATCTTCAAGTCGGAGCCGTTCTCTTTCCAGCTCACGCAATGCCTGGCTAGCAGGGGTGACAAGTTTCTGAACGTCGGTGATGGATGTGTGATAGTGGTCAAGAATGGTCACGTTCCCCGACGTGGATGTTATTGAGACATCGACGCACTGAATGCTGGCAGGGAGATAAACAATCTCGACGACTTGTGCTTCATCCTACAGCAGGGTTATCGGAGAGGGAGCAAAGTTCAAACAACTTTAAAGCGCGAGAAGTGAGTCCCTACCTGGGAACGGAGGAAGGATAAGGAGAATGTGCGAGTGATCTTGGCAGCACTCAGTGCCGAGCTCTGAAATAGTTTCACAGCCTTGACAGGGATTTGATCCGCTTCTATGACGGTCGTGTTCTGCAAAAGAGCCTTAGCACCACTAGTGACCATGTCGATGGCAAAGAGCAAGCTCTATGGACCCAGCCTGGAGTGCCTTGGACGGGCTTTTAAGCACTATCTCAAGGCAGTGCAACTCCTTTCTACGTTACACAGGATCTTATTTTCTGATTAGAATCGTAACTACTGGATGTGAGCGCCGACGTGACAAATAATGAGAATACAGGATAGAATGACGAGAAAGGAAAAAATTTAATCAAGAAAGATCCTCTAGCGCTTCGAGCCTGGTAACTTGCCTGGTCAATAGAATCAGAAAGGCTATTCTCCCCTGGCTACTTTGTTTACTTGCCTATCCCTGACCGCTTCTTGCCATCTCTGGAGTTTGGCAATCTCATGCAATTGGAACCCATAGATCCGCGGTCGATATCTATCTGCCTTCAGAGCGACACTGGCTGTGCTAGCGGGCTCGTTGACGACCTCGGCTGCCTCTGGATCCTCCCTCGTGCGTCTATTTCTTTTGCTTGCGTCGGTCTCGCTAACGCGAGGAGGTAGCGCGGGCTCAACGGGACCGGCCTTTGGGGGAATAAGGTGCGGATAAACCATAAAAAGCAGATGCGGGAATGAAGTGCCGAAATAAGCCCCGTCGATGGATCCATGCCGCGAAGACTTGGGAGAGTAAACATCTTCACAACGACCGCAATAAAGCTTGACTGATTTCTCGTATGGAATGTCGCTGAGGCCGACGGGCAGGAGAGGCTGAGATTGGCACAAGACTCTGGGACATCGACCGAAATCTACCCTCTTGAACTTCTCGAGCTAGAGGGCATTAGGTTTGAGTTGGAAAGAATGATCGGATGCATACCATTTTTGCGAGACCACGTGCCGTGACGATCCACCGCGCATGAATGAGACCATATAATAAGCGTGCTTGAACATCTAGTGCGCCTCGAAGCTCATCCTGGATGTCATCATCTGTAGGATGGGGTAAGCTCTTAAACTTTGCACATGATTGCGCTAACCAAGGTTATCCGTGATAAGATCAAGGGCTTGGGCATAATTGGACACTTCATTGTTGAGGCCCGTCAGATTGAACCTGTCCAGGATATAATCCTCCTCGACTTCACAAAAGTATTCGTTGCCTTTTGAAGATAGAAACCAGGATATCCACTACCGCACGTCGTCGTCAGATATTGTCGGGTGGCATATTGGAGTGTCTCACCGAGCTAGACAATCGTGTGAGCATTGACCAGAAGAGCAAGTGGGAACTTACTTGGAATAATCGGAATCAGAGCCCGTAGAGGCATCGTCCACTGCGCGACCGAGCATCGGATTAGTTCTGCGTGGAAATTTGTCGTTTTCTAACTGACTTGTGACGGACAACTAAAAAGTCTTGGATACTGCAGTTAGCAGTGGGCGGAATACCCAAACGGAAGTGGCGGTGCAGAGAGAGTGGCTGATGGCCAAATACAGAAAAGGAAAAATGTTCACACCTCCAGTCGATTTCTCGCCTTGACACAACTTGTCCGAAATCTCACATGCCAGACGCTGTCGTTCTGGACATGCCAACAGACCTTCGTTCCACCAACGCTCGCGTTTCTCCCTTCGAACTGCAAGAAAATATCGGAGACAAGTCAAACCACCGAGGAATCACTGCATTGACAATTGACACTGCCGATACGAGAAAAACTCAACAGAATGATACACCACGACCGCCGCCATTGTGGAGAACTCCCGAGTTTTTATTTTATTACTTGATAGCCGCGGTGGTCATCCCCTTCATGGTATGGGTACCGATCAACCTGAGTTCAAGTGCGTCACAAGCGTGCTGTCATGAAACGTTTGTTCTGATCTGTAAATTACCTGCAGTCACGCACGCAAATTATCCAATCTTTCAATACAAACTTAGCCCCGGCTGGCTATTTGGTCGTCGAATTGTAGGCCCATTCATCCAGATACGTTTTTAATGCGTGATACAATGCATGTCCAGGACAACAGTGATGCGCAATATCGCTCCTTTCGAAACAACGTGCCTGCGTTAGCCTTTCTGGTTCTCGTATACATCGCACTGAAATCCATGTATACTCGCGTCGCAACTCGCTCAATATCAGGGATACCAACCGACAACACATTTCTCGTTCCTTTTACTAATTTGTTCGCTATATTATACCTCATCGGACTGCACGGAGCAAGCACTTTAAAGATATTTATTATTCTGACTGCCAATTACTACATCGGAAAATCTTTCGCTGGATCACGGGCCGGTCTAATCATCACTTGGATCTTCAACTTTCTCATACTATTTGCGAACGAGTGGAATGAAGGATACCTATTTTCGAGCCTTCACCCTGATCTAGCACCGTTGGTAAGCAGCCATTTGAGACCATTTTCATTCAATCAATAATCTTTCGTGCCGGCAGGACGCATTTAGAGGAATTTTCCCCCGTTGGCAAATTAGCTTCAACATCACAATGCTGAGGTTGGTGTCATTCAACATGGATTATTACTGGGCATGCACATTGCCTCATCCACCGATGACGGTCCGTGATATTTTATTGATATGCGTAAAATCTAAGTCATCTATAGCCAGAGACAACACTGACCGAAAAGCAACGATGTACCCTTCCTCATCCGCTTGACTACTATACTTATGCAAACTATCTCGCCTATGTGCTCTTCCCCCCGCTATACATTGCCGGTCCGATTCTGACATTCAACAATTTCATGTGGCAGGTCCTCTTTTTCCCCTCCTGTGGTACATGGTTTAATTGAAGGAATTTTAGCTGCGTCGACCGGTTGATATTCGGCCAAGAACGTTGTTAAGCTACCTGATGCGGTTCCTCATCACCCTCCTGACGATGGAATTCATTCTCCACTATATGTACCTGGTCGCGATCAAGGATACAAAAGCTTGGCAGGGTGATACACCCCTAGAGCTAAGCATGATCGGTTTGTGGAACCTTATAATTGTTTGGCTAAAAGTGGGTCCTTGGGACAGCTGCATTGCCTACGTTAACTTCTTATTGCATCAGCTTCTTCTTCCATGGCGATTTTTTCGACTCTGGTCCCTAGCAAGTGGGATCGATCCGCCGGAGAACATGGTTCGATGTATGGCAAACAACTATTCTACACTTGGTTTCTGGCGAAGCTGGCATCGTTCGTACAATCTATGGATAGTGCGGTAATAAGATTCCCAATTACGAGTCGCATTCACTAACGATTAGCAGATACATTTACATTCCGCTTGGGGGTACCAGAAACATGGCTATGACCACAGCCCTCATATTCACTTTCGTGGCCTTGTGGCATGATCTATCGTTTCGCTTACTTGCATGGGGATGGCTCGTCAGCGCGTTTATTCTCCCGGAGGTGTTGGCGGCCAAGCTACTCCCCCAGTCCAGGGTTCGTCTTCATTCTCTGACGGAACCAGTTTATCAACATTGCTTATTTTTCATGCGATCAGTACGGTCGGTATGCATGGTATCGGCACGTCTGTGCCTGTGGAGGCGTTATCAATGCTCTTACAATGATCACCGCTAACCTTGTTGGCTTTGTCATTGGGACGGACGGAATTTTGTACATGGTCGACCAAATTGCAGGAAGTTTACAAGGTAATGTCATGGAGCGCCATTCCCCCTCTCTATGTGTGATTTCGTCTCACACTTTGTTTAAAATAGGCCTTCGGTTCTTGATCGGCGCGTGCGGGTGTCTGTTCGTGGGAGTACAGTTGATGTTTGAGTATCGGTGCGTTGCAGATGTCTTTTCGCGTTGTTTCCTTGTGGTGGATCAGTGTCTGACATGCCTGATGATAGGGAGGAAGAAATGCGGCGAGGAATCTTCCGGAGGTGTTGACCACTGGGGTGTGGGTCGTGCTTTTGATGGGCTCGCAGGTCGTTCCTGGATGGACATGTATAGTGCGAACACTACCCGTCGTCACACCGATGGCGCTGTAATGCAGATTCTTTTTGCAACTTCCATGCATCAAGACTTATCAAAGCGATTCATCTCAGTGATTCGGAAAGACTACGGGTGGGCCCATCATGATCACGAATCTAACGCTTCGACAGCTTGATCACTCGAGTGGCTGCTCAAGTGCTCAACAAGTCGACTCCGATTTGGAAGTGTTTCTAACCGACGGAGACAAGCAGCAGTTTCGAACAAGGTTTGCGAATGATGTCAATCTACAGGGACATCACTGGAGTACTCCGAGTCGCCGAAAAGGAAAGTACAAGACAATAACAAGTACGCGTGGCAGGACAACAACCCACTCCCACAGACACGTCACCTAGCAGGCGTGTTTGGAAATCTATACGACTTTCGCCGCTCAATGTGAGGTAGGTTAAGTAATGGCGAATGGGATGTTACAGTTTACGTTGTTGTACAGCTGTATGTATGCGTGTGAGCGCGCGATATAACAAGAACCGTCTAAGTATAAGTACTGAAAGCAGATAAGCGATGGTGGTAACATCAAGAAGCGAGTGGTGGTGAGAAGAAGGTGGAACGAAAAAAAAAAGCTGTCGCGGGACGTGATCGAGATCGAGAACAATAACAATAAGGTCAGATCGTGCATCGATCAGACATTGTGACTCGATGCGGGCACCGGGAACCGCGAGTTCATCCGCTCCTCCAGGTCCCTGGTCCGGTCCTTGGCTCGCTCTCGGAGAATACCCCACTTGATCCACCAGTCATCCGCCTGATCTTCGGGATCGTATCCGAATAACGCCTTGACTTGTTCCCACTGGTCAAACGATTCACCGCCTGAGAGCAGTCCTTTGGCTACCAGCTTACGTAGCATATTGTCGCGCCGCTCTTGTTGCGGACCGTGAGGCATCATCTGAAAAAATAGATTGCCTTGTTCACACTTGACAACGCTCGCACAACGACCTTCACGGAGCTCTTGGAGCGCGTGCAAGAACGTTGGTATTTGGTCCTCTGATCTTAGATGAGAAAAAAGTTTTGCCAGGACTGCCGAGTCTTCCACGGCAAGTGCGCCTGATTGGATTGATCCGGCCTGCTCGTGGTGATCAGATGCCATCGCTTATCACATCTGTTGGCACGAACCGGTAGTGGGTGTGCGGCTTCTCCGATAATCAGTACTCGGCCACTAGGGTGGACCCAGTTTTCTAAGGGAGGTATGATCTTCACATGAACGCGTGCAGGAGATTTTGCAAGTGTTGCTAATTTAAGTAACCTGAACGGACGTTAGATAGCAGCGATTGAGTTATTGTTGTGCTTACTTTACCTTGGCTCACAATGACCCAATTGTTTTCGCATTTCCTTGGGACTGACTTCAGCTGTACAAGGTTCAACCTCACGATAGTCATATCGCGACGGTTGGGCCCAGATGTGGAGAGCGAACTCAGCCTTACCCCCCTGCAAAGATCTGAGCGGTCTGGCGTCGGGGTTGGTTACGGGCCCAAAGTACTTACCAGGTGGAATCCAGTCACACCAGCATTGTGTCCAAGCCACACAAACGATTTCTAAAATAGGATCAGCGTCAAGCGTGACTCAGTGAATGTTTTCCAACCAACATATTTAGAGATACAAAGATCTGCAAGAGCAGGATCTCGTTGCATCAACTCCACAGGGACGGTTGTACTTTTTCTTCAATGTAAGCGTCGTAGCGGCGAGTTTATGGGAGAAACGTACTTATAGAACAGGCAATGGGGAGACGCATGTCCAAATACATTCTTCCCAGTGACGGCTTGTGACATCAAACCGGAGCACCCGTCAGCACCGACTAGGACATCGGCCCGTAGCTTCGCTCCACTGGATAGTGTTACTTGACAAGCGTTACAATCTACCGATACTACCTTGACACCGCTGTGAATTTTTGCACCAGCTTCGACTGCAGCGTCGTACAGTAACTGGCGCAGGTCAGCATGCTACGGCATGGCATGAGCAAGGACATTATGTGGTAACGACATCCGATCAAAAACTCACATGACAGAGTAGAAACGCTCCACCAGTCGCTGTGAATATATCTTCATCCCAAACGTGCGTCCCGAGCACTTTCCCTGTTTCGTCTATGGCCCTGGTAAGATCCCAGATTACGCACGCCAAACAAACCCACACTTGTCCATCTCAAATGAACGGGACTCAACAGATATAGCATCCAGAGCATCCTTCAATCCCCATTTGTATAGGATTTTCACAACGTTGGGAGGTAATCGAATGCCTCCGTGTGACATCTGTAAGTTAGTCAGGAAAACGCACAAAACACTGAGCTGCCCGACACGCACTTTTGAACTCTCCGAGCATGTGAACTGTTCGAGAACGACCACTCTGTGTCCTACTCGGCTCAAGGCCAGTGCGCAGGACACACCAGCGAGACCACCACCAACTACAAGAAAATCGATCGCCAACTCGGCAGATTCATGAATAGGATGAGACTGAGCCTGCAATCAGCATATAGTCTAGGTGAGAAATGCTAGTACGCACTGTGTACTCGAACATTGAAAACTTCGATGGGAGGGACTTACAACTGATGGGGGTCAAGGACCGCCCATTTAAGTGCGAGCGCTGCACGGCTAAGCTCTGTCGGCTCCCATAATGAGGAAGGCTTCAAAAAAGGGGGAACCTTATTTTGCTCCGAGTGTAGCTAGTATGTGTGACGAAACGACACGGCGACTTGAAAAAGCATCCATCTTCGGACGCGGATTACGAACTCGATCCCCCATAAAACCAATCCGTCCTGATTCGACCTGTACTGTATTATACAATCCTACATTATCTTTCCTCGACATCCCATCTCTCGTTCCTGGGTAGTTGGGTGACTAGAGCAGCCGCAGGTTAACGAGCATCTCACGGGCAGCAGCCTGGCCACCGACGACAGCTCGTGGTGTCCGGGTTTAGTCCCAGGCCCAGATCCAGCAGGCACCATAATGCGGACCCTCAAGGTATTGCGAACGTTCGGAGACGCCGGCTTCCCAGGCATTGAATACTAATCAGCCATTTTGGAAGAGCCAGATTGCGCCGGCCCCGAGTACATAGTCCTCTTCTCGAAGTACTGGATGCCCGCCTTCTAGACCATGCTGGGCGCAACGCAATCAGGGTCAGCGGCCCTAACCTTAACCGATCGGCCCGAATTGCCAAGGAGAACTTCTCCTTCTACCCGTGGTTCCTCTGGTTTTGGTCCTCTGATTCTCTGAGCATAGCTGCTCATCGGCACTCCTCACACTTTCCGGTCCAAACCGATTTCCCTTTCGTCCGGGCAGCGATGTGACATCTCAACAAAAGGTGATCGGTTTCCAACCTGGTGGGTCGAAATTTGACGACCACTGTGTCATGTGGCTCGGGCGCAACAAATTTTCTGTTTTCTCCGTATGGTATGGCATTCCTACTGTCTATTCAAGTTGAATCGACCCTGTAATCGACAGTCAAAATTCTCCTCAACTTGTTCTCCACGATGGGATCGGGGAGTCAAGCGGCAGCTCTTCAACTCGCTCCCGCTGTGACGCCGTTTTTCGTTGTCCTCCCTACCATGATCAGTACATATCTCATGTTTTGGTCGATTCAGGTCACGTTCCGTGGCACACCCTTATCATGCAGGGATGTTCTGAAGTTTGAATGCCAGATTGTTGGGTTGTCATCTCAAGAAAAAGTGTCGTAGTCTGTCACGGGAAAAGCCGAGCGGCCACATAAGCAAACGGCTATCGCCCCGGTTTCTTCTGGTTGCACCTTGGTCATGCTTCAGGTTCGTATTCTCATCTGGCGAGCGATGCGCGGTGTCGCGTGACAGGTACAATCGAACATCCAGGTCGCTGCTATCAAGCAGAATAGACAAGTCGATGTGCGCCTTAGGGCGATCGCGAACAAGCGAGACCGTTTCGTCGTCCTGACTCGGAGATGAATTACGAGTTGCTGGGTGTCATTGCTGAGCAAACACCATGCCCAGGATTTGTATGAGGCATACCTTGCTCACAGTGCGCGAGAACTCGAGGCGCTGCGAGAGTAGTCTTTGGGGATCGAAACCTTGGTCACTGCCTCCATTCTACTCGCCGTGGGCTTCTGGTTCGTTGTCAAACGGAGGATATTGACCTTCGGGGCGTGCAAGGTGATGTCCCAGTACATATGTGCTATGTCATGCTGTTTACATGCTACAGTTGTCAGCGAGTTCCACACGGGCGGCGGCGACTTCAGTATCGTGAATTTATTTGGCGCACTGGCGGCGGTGGCAGACCGGCGTCGCAGCCCCACCGTTACATTCGCGTTGCTGCCAATGCGAGCGCCAACGCGAATGGGGTTACCTTGCCACTCCCAGTAGCTCGCCCTCACATGCGGCCGTTACATACATAAAATAGTTCTATTGAAGTTGTCTACGTGAAAACACCGTGGAAGTACGTCACTAACTTGAAGTTGACCTATTCATCGTAACATTTCTTCCCGATGCTGACGTGTTCTTTATGCAAGATCGCCCGTACGCATAACGTTCAGTACGGTAATCATTCAGTCGTCTCCTGGGTTCGTCTCAGCCAAGAGGAAGACCGTACCAAGACCTGGCTTGATTCATCCACGGGGAAGAAACCAAATTATCACCTCCCATGCACCGTCACCAGAGTCGTTCACGTTTACGTCCCCGACTTGCGCTAGCGTCGATTGAGATCCAGGCCCATCCACCGTTGGCCAGCATCGACGATATCCGCATCGACAGTTTAAATGGACGATCCGATAAAGTCGAGTCCGTTTGTTAGCCGCTGGAGGGCCGATTGTGACGTTCCGCGAGAGATGGCGGTCAAGGACGCCAACCCGCGCTCCTGCTGTGCCAGTGGCTCCTAGAGGTCATCAACGAGGTGGAGACGGATCCGATAACTGACGGCCTGGACGCACTGCAGCGCTGCGAAGCATGTTTTCTTATGAAGGGCGTTTAGTCAGCGGGCTTTGGCACGATCTACATGGACTGGTTGGGAATTGGCGTCGTGAGCTTCCTTCGGCGACGATGACGTTGTTTTGTGCTTTCTGAGCTGACAATGCTAAGAAAGGGTGGGGATGTATAATGGACGGTAAATGGACAAGGGACTTACGCGTTCAAGGATCTGTCTTGGGCTGGCATTTTGAGGATGAAATGAAATCCACCACTAGCAACGTGGTGACTGTCAATGTCACATGAAGGCACCCACCGACACCAGCGAGCAATGCCAATCAGCCGCAGTGCTTGCCGAGCAACGTGGTCGGTGCGCCGGTGGTGAGATCGTTTAAACTCATGCCCGTATCGATGGATCCGAGCGGTACCAGAGCCGTCACCACCGCGAACGACAAGGGCGTCAATGCCTTCCTTGGTAAGATTGTATGTGGCTGCTAAGCATACCTCTCAGCTGTCCCGATGAGCGCAACCAGACGCGTTCGCTGCGAGGCAAATCCGACCAGACAAGTCTCCTGTGTTGAAGCGCGATGTCACTCAGTCACCCCCTCTCGTCTACTACAACTCCCATGACAGAACTACTTCCAAAGCATATATGTATTAATCTCAACCTGTTTGCCCGCAGGGTTTGGGGTACCCCCAGATGTGTCTTGAAACAGGATGCATGAATCCAGTACATCAACCTGGCAGGACACACCGACGCCTTTCAATTCCTTTTCTCCAAGGATATTGACAATGACAAGATGCTCGTGAGAAAGGGGTATCTCATTGCATTGAAAGCATTGAACACCAGTCGATATCGTTGAGGGACTTATATCACAGGACAGCCCGGTATTGGTAAGTCTTAGCATGTTGCATTTGAGGCTCATATACTTCACTCATGTCACCAGGAAAAACACTTTTCCTTATCTATCTGCTGGTCAAACATCTTGGGCAGGAACAACCAGTTGCAGTGGAATTTACATTTTTCGGCAAGACCTTCTATGTGCTCTTCAAAGATAGTACAGCTTCTTTTCATGTTCTCCATGACATAGAACCTGACAAATAATGACAGTCCTGACTGTTCTGTGTTCCGGTCTCGGAACCCCTATTCCGGAACCCCTTCCAGAACTTTCCCACACCTTCCGATCTCGGAACCCCCAGAACTACTTCCGGAATATTCCCGCGCTCTCGGAACCTTGGAACCACTTCTGGATTCCTCGGAAGTGTGGAAGCACTGGAAGTACTACAACTATTATTCACTTAAACCTTATAAGGTTCCTTCAGGTTCATCACAACAATATTGTAGGTAACATAATACGAGTATACCTCATCCACAGCGTATATATACTTGCACCTCACTTACAAGCACCTCAGTTGTTTCTGCCCATCTTAGGCACCAGCTGAGTATTGAGCAACTGCTCCTCTCTCTCAGACTTTGTTAGGTTATGAGCCCTGTTAGCACAAGCTAATCAGACAAACTCGAAATGACTCAACACTTGCACATCCCTCAGCGCACTTCTCACAGTTCAACTCAAACAATCCTTGGCTACCAGCTACTTTTCGGCTATCGGCTATCTGACACCTGTCAGAAAATAAACTCTCTTCTACCCTGTCCTGTCACTCAGCATGACATTGGATACTATCCAAAATGACAAAATCCTAACCAGACCCGAAACCTTTCCTCTGTGGAAGGTAAAGGTCATCCGAAAACTCCGGAGTGGCAAAGCTTATGGAGTTGTCTCCGGAATGGATGCAAAGCCCACCCTCGGAACAACTGGAGTAACAACTTCAGACATCCATGACTGGTCAGCACGTGATGAAAAAGCCCATGGAATTATACAGGAACGCATTTCTGACGCCCTTCTACTCAAAACAGAGGCCTGCACCTCCGTGAAGGAACTCTGGGACAAGCTCATATCACTCCTAGATGCTCCGAGTGTCTCCTCCGCCTTCTATATATTCCAACAACTTTTCAATGTGACCTGGGATGGCAACTCTGACCTTTCGGAACACATTACATCAATCCGAACCTCGGAATCCCGCCTTGCTGGCATGAAGTTCGCTGTAGACTCCAAAGTCATGGCGTTCATCCTCCTCAATTCCCTTCCAAAATCTCCAGAATGGGAACTATTCAAGTCCTCCCT
>JBBPTD010000805.1:0-16768 GCA_038093895.1 Boletus aff. mottiae
CCACCTCTTTGCCTTTGGACTCGAACCTCGGAAAATCCAATCCGTCCTCTATGTCAAACAAAGGGGACCTCTGGCGACGTATAGCCAACACACGGCGGCCCTTGCACCGTTTGTCGCCAGGATTGGATTTCTCCGGGGAACGAGCACTGGCGGGACAAGTTCGCATGTGACACGAGCTCAGCTTTAGAGTGGTGTGGTTTGTTTACTGTGTGCTGCCATCTGTCGTCCGCGTGTCATTCTATAGCTCCTGTTGTACCAAAACCCAGAGAAAATATATAGAATTTACGAAACCCAACAAGCTTGACACAAAAGCAAAAGGGTCGAACAAGCAGTCTCCAAGGTTTTCACTACATCGTTGACACGGATCGGACAGGCAAGTATGACAGTGAAGTACGTCCGTATTATCGTCAAATGTACTCGTTTCGGTGCTTCCTGGAAACGAAGACTTAATGCTGGCATAGAGAACCAGGCCCGGGTTTTGTTCGTGACACGCTCCGACATTCGCGCAGACATGAAGCCCTGCAGGCCCCAGGGGTACTTCTCGAGTCTTAACAGGACATGAGCGTGTAAAGACACCTTTGTGAAAGCACTCGTGTGTCCATCCAAGTGAAGAATTCTGAAGTGTGACTGGTCAGAAGTGAGACTAGAGAATATATATCATAGGTCATGGCTGAATTGCGCCAACTTGACCCTCAACCAAGTCATCGTACTTGACGAAACAGTTCGGAAAAGTTGGTTTAAAACGGGGGGAAGTTGAACTTCAAGTCGTGGCAGTGATCATTTGACACTATGTAAATTCGAGTAGTCCAGGCCTCCAGGGGTACGGGCCCCGGGTACCATTGGCGTCGGTACTGTACGATTTTGACGGCTGTCCAACGATGTACCGTATGTATCAGCTTGTTGGGGGTGCTTCAAGCTCCTGTGATGACTATGCAGGCTCGATTACTCAGTGCCGCTTGTATATAACTTTAAGAAAAAGCGGAAGTTTGTGCGAGTCTTCTAAGAGTCGTAGAGTCACAATGGTCACGGTAACCATCACCCAAATTTGGCAGCTATTTCTTGTCATGTCAAACCTCCGACAAGGTCGTACTTTGACGACCACCTACGCCGTGCGTCCTACCCGAGTGTCGACGTGTATCTTCGTCGGCATTGGCGACGAATCGTACTGTCCACTGGCATGATATGCGGGATGTCATGATGATACAGGACAGTAGGAGCCGTAAACGACGTAGAAGACACCCGAACTCAAACAACGGTGAGTATGTCGACGGTCTTCGACTCTCAAGTGCAAGGTATGGTTTTCGGTTCCTGACTTCTGCCCATGTAGTCAAGTTGGTCCAGATTCGGTAACTCAACAGGAAGCACCGTTATACCAGACAAACAACGGAGCACAGTTACCTCCTTCGAGGTGCTAAGCTTCCGTAGTTGCCTTGGCTACTTCAGGTAGCCCCTCCATACCAAGGGTTCCGTAACCATCACCACCGGTTCTATCCAAGGTCGATGTCTGTCAATGTACGTCACGACGTATGTTGAGATCGCGCCGCAATAACGACGGGGTATGTTTCTCAAGGGCCATTCCTAACAGTCTGTCTGACGTGACCGACATAGAGTACACATGACCAAAGGCTCGTCCCCAGCATAAATACCCTCCAGGTAGCACCTCGTACACCATTAGCTCTTCGTCCTCCATTATGGTTTCTTCTGCCTTTGTCTTACTCTCACTTGTTGCCGCTGCCGCTGCCGGAGGCAAGAGGTGTCTCGCCTGGCCCTGGTGTAAGTATGCAATAGACATATTTCCCGCTCGTGATTGACCTTTTTCTTCACCAGACAATGCCCCGCTGTGCGATTATTTCTTGGGTTACGTGTCTGTCCGTTCTGACTGGTTATCACAGTAACCCTGCAGTATTCAACAACGGCAACGGCGAAGTGGTCGCTATGTACGCTATTTTATTCTCGTAGCACAATTGCTTATTCAACTCTCATCCCCCAGTTATGATTGGGAAACGTACAGACCACCCTCGGCCAACGATACTGGCGGCCTCGACTTCATTGGCATGCAACGCTGCCTTGACTGCGACTCGAGTCCCATCGTCTGGCTCCCCGCCCGCGTGAAGGAGCAAGGGTGGCACAGTACGTCTCTTCACCAGCTCATTGGCACTTTTTTTCACAAGCCTTGATCTCGTGTAGCCGTGTTCTCCCTGAACGAACCGGATCTCAATGGCATCACTCCTGGCCAAGCCGCTGCATGGTACATCGAACACATCAACCCTCTAGTAGGAATCCCGTAATTAAATTAGGATGTCTTCTAATGGGAACAAACAGCCGGTTGCGAAGGCCCTTCCTGCCGTTAGTTCGAGCGTAGCGCCTGGTCAAGGCTTGGATTGGGTCTCTGATATGATCACCGCCTGTGCTGGCCAGTGCCATTTCGACTACGTCAATGCGGTAGGTCGAATATCATTTCTTGTTGGCGCTCACTGAACTGGGTCTCATTCCCATCAGCACTGGTACGGGTAAGTGACAGGCTAATTTCTTGTCTATCTTTACCCCTAATTATGTATGTCCAGAGTGTCGTTTGAACAGTTCAAGAGTTTCATCGAGGGCGCGCATGCTCGGTTCCCTGTAAGCTTTGATAGTTATTTGTACGTGCAAGATCTTGATGTGCCTGCTACAAGAACTACAGATTGGTCATTTCCGAGTACGCTCTCCAGCCCCCCGCTACTCAGGACGACCAGTAAGTCGGCTTCGATTCGTATTTAGGTTGTTCTGAAACAAAATTTCACAGGCTCGCGTTCCTCAAGCGGGCCTTGTCGTTCCTCGACAACGCAGATTATGTGGAACTTCACTGCATATACGTGGCCACCTCTCCTGCCCTGGCCGAGGCGCATGGCACCTCTGCTGACTGGGTCGGAAATTGCCTCTACAATGACGATGGCAGCCCATCCGCTGTCGGCGAGCTGGTGCTCTCGCCGTCCTCAGGCTATTAATCCCGGAAGGTTGTACGAACTATCAAGTATATACTGTTCGCTTAATGTATTTATTCAAGTGATCAATTGATACCCCGTCCCATTTCTTTCTTGTCAGAAAGCTGACATGACCCAGTGGATGGAGCTTAAGTCACCTCTCTGGATGTGATATTGTAAGTAGAAAGTGCTGTTCGACATTCTTGAAAACTAATGGCTAATCTTGAAATGGGCTCGTACTTGAAACTTGACTGTCACGGTTGTCCAAGAGTACTATCCCACGTGTAACTTGCCCTTCGCCCGAGCCAGCCGCGACTCGGCTATGAGCCCAGCAGGAAAATTGTTGTTCGCCGCGTTCGCCCTTGCCATCTAGTTCGTGCACTCAGTACTGGGATTAGGTTCAAACCTGACCAGTGACGCCATCTGTGCGGTCTTCAGGGAGCAAGCTGGACTTATGGCGATACCTGGAACTTATGCTATACGTCGCAATTCCTGTTGGTCCCGACTATATCATCGCGTCGCCCCCCCTTGCTTCAAGCTAGGTTCCATACTCCATGAAGGGTGAAACAGTACAGGAGTATGCTGAAATGCAAAGGTTCCTTCAACGTACGCTGGGTGTCCACGATTTTATCCAAGGTCCAGCCACAGTGCCAGTGAAGACGCGTGTCCATTGAAGGTCGCTCGCAGCTAAAGCGCTGAACTATCGATGCTGTGATGCATCAACCATGTCCTCACCCACTGTGACAGCAATGACTATCAAAGGCCCTCCGATCTATCCCTGATCCCTAGCAAAGGTGTGTTGTTTCCTCATGCTTCTATCTGAATACCAACCAAGGATTGTAGGCGCCTTGTTTGTCGAAGGTGCTCGGCAATGCCAGCAAGTTAGCATCCGTTTCCATTACTCGTTAATATTTAATCCTCCTGTCTGAACAAAGACACGTGTGGTGATTGCATTCCTGCGGATATGGACATGTGACTGTCTTGACATTTAGATTACTGCATTCCGTCCTGCCCGTATTCAGGAGCACATTAAACTTGCTCGAGATTCGAAGTGAATATGCCATCTTCGAGTCCTCCTGATGCCAGTGAGTTTCCTGAGTGCCGTTGGAAGTTTAATCGGTTGTCATTTACTGCGGGTCTTGACTAGTGTCATTTTTACTGCTGCCTACTACCACATGGACACTTGGGCCGGTCCAAACCCAGAACCGAACATATGGTAACCCGGCAAGCAATAGGAATGCCGGTCGAATAACAAGAGAACAGCTACCTTTCGCGACTAGTATGTATCTGTCACGGCTACCATTCAGGTAACACTTCCGCAAGGGATCCGTGTCCATCGCCACCGGTTCCATCCAAGGTCAATGTCCGTCACTGTGCATCACCACGTATGTCTAGATCGTGCCGCAATGGTAACCGATTATGTTTCTCACAGAGCCGGGGCTAGTAATCCATCTGATGACCGACATAGGGCCCATATGACCAGGGCCCCTCGCACCGGCTGCGGTCCTATCGGATTCCAGACTGGATAACGGATCCACACCATAAATACGGTCCGGGTAACTCCTCGTGCAGCATCAGCTCTTCGCCCCGCGTTATGTTGTCTTCTGCCTTTGTCTTCCTCACAGTATTTGCCGCTGCAGCTCAGGCAGGCAAGAGGGGTCTCTGCTGGCCTTACTGTAAGAGTGCAATAGATGTCTCTCCTGCCCGCGATTGACCTTTGTTTCACCAGACAATTCCCCTCTGTGCGACTACTTCTTGCGCTATGTATACATTGTTCTGACTGATTATCACAGTGACCCTGGAGTATTCAACAATGGCGATGGTGAAGTGGTCGCCATGTATGCTGTTTGTTTTATTTTCAGTAGCTCGATTTCTTATTCGACACAATCCCTTAGTTATGATTATGAAACCTACGCGCCGCCCTCGACCAATGGTAATGGCGGCCTAGGCTTCATTGGCATGCAACGCTGTCTCGACTGCACCTCGAGTCCCATCGCCGATCTCTATTCTCGCTGGCAAGCCCAAGGGTGGGCAAGTATGTCCCTACATCAATTTCGTCGTCCAGCGTTGTCTCACCGGATTTCATCACGTATAGCCGTGTTCAGCTTGAACGAGCCGGACGTCAATGGGATTACTCCTAGCCAAGCCGCTTCTTGGTACATCCAGTACATAAACCCTCTGGTAGGAAACACGTAGTTGGATCGGCGCAGATGTTCTCTGACAGGAACGATACAGACCATCAAGAAGGCTCTTCCCGCCGTTACGTCGAGCACGGCATCTGGTCAGGGCCTGAGTTGGCTCTCTGAGATGATCGCCGCCTGTGCTGGCCAATGCTACTTTGACTACATCAATGCGGTAGGTCGAATTCTGTTTTTCTCTTCGACAGCGGTTCGCTCAACTCGGTTCCATTCCTATTAGCATTGGTATGGGTAGGTGACAGGGTGATTCCTGCCTGTTTCTTGCATAATTATACATCCCTAGGACCTCGTTCGCAGAGTTCCAGAGTTTCGTCGAGTCAGCGCATGCTCAATTTCCTGTAAGTCCCAGCACTGGTTCGTTTCTGTGTGCAAGACGTTCACGTGGTGCCACAAGAACTATCAATTGGTGATTACCGAGTTCGCTCTCACGAACCCCCCTGGTGGTCAAGCCGACCAGTAAGTCGAGCCTGATTCGCATCGGATCAGTCCGTTCTGACGCCATCTCCAAAAGGGTCACGTTCTTCAAGCAGGCCTTTTCCTTCCTGGATAGCGCGTCTTACGTGCAGCTTTACTTTCCATTCGTGGCCACTTCTCCGTCTTTGTTGCAGACGAATGACCCCTCTGCAGTGTCCTTTGTTGGAACGGGATCTTGCCTTTACAACAACGACGGCTCCCCATCCGCTGTCGGGAATTTGATGTACTAGTGTTTTTTCCATTTCTTCGGGTCAACTTTGAACCAGTAGCGGTTCTTCCTTTGTACACGTTTTGTGGCTATGACCGGACGAATCTAGATCCTAGATGGGATGATAAGGACAGGGGGGGATTCAATTTGAAAAGCGGCGGATGAATCGTATTGTGCCATGCTAATTAAACAAAACTTCTTCGTCGTGTGATGACCATGATGCTGCTACTACGCCCAAGCAGCGCTTTGCAGTGCGACTCAAATATACCAGGGAAGATCCGGTCAAATGATTATGTAAGCAGAGAAATTGCAGTGTTCCTATTGATGTGTCACAGTGATAAGACCACAGCAAAGAGTCCTTTCTTTGTCCCCAACCACCACTATCGCATCTACAGTCACGATCATGAGCAAGGGCCGTTTCTCTCAATACGACGAGGTACGTCGTCGAAGCCGACCCTGTCCCCGTTCCTAGTATCCCTACTCTCCCATCCTGATTGTGTATGATCGAAAATGACATACTAATATATGCCGAACTGCGACAGGATGCATACCGCCTCCCAGAAGGCATGCAAAGGATTGCCTATGACGCGGATACGCAGAATTACACGTTCCGCGATCGTTCTGGCCGACTGTACCAGAGCGCCCCTGGCGCGAGATACGGCGTGCTCAACCCCGTATCTGCGCCTCTCCCACATCGGCGTAGTGTCACCATTACAGGTACGTGCCAAGTGTTATTTTATTGTATACCTGCTCCCCAGTGGCGTTGTTGTTTTCAAACGGAACGTGGGGGGAGACTGACGCGCGCCCGTGTGTGTGTTCCATTTGGTTTTGCAGAGATCCCTGACCCTGCGTTAAGACGATGGTCTTCTGAAAAACCAGCCAAGACCTTTGGGGATATTCTCCCCTCGGGGTACATCACCCCCGCACAGTCGGGTATCGACGTACAGTCCCCGACGCGCATGTTCTCGAGCGAGAAATGGGTGCAAGCGGCGATACCCAAAGTACAGGGCGTCGTTGAGATTGTGCGGCGTCGTACGACGCTGAGTAGGTTCGGGCGCGGCGTGCGACGCAGTGAGTCTCTGATGGAGGAGAGGGGCAGGCTGTTGGACGAGGATGATGCGTGGGAGGTGGTGCAGAAGGAAGAGGTGACGGATGGTCGTGCGCCGACGCGTGGCATCGTGCGTGCCAAGTCGGAGATGCGCCCGTCGAGGTACTATTCTCGCAAGTGAGTGAATGAGTGGGTACGTTGGGTGAACGGGGTAAAAAATGGACCGACGGGTTCCGCGGAGTCTCAATGGATGTATCGTGTACCAACAAGTTGTTTCTGATATCTATCGTCGAGGCTGTACGATAAACTGGTTACTGATTGTACATTTTTTGTTCTGAATCAATGTTGTTGGTTGGGAGGCGATGGTGATGAGATCATGATCAAGTTGTTGATCTGAGTCGATGTTCACATGGCGGAATATCTGCACATTTATTCACGCGCATTTTTCAACCTTTTTTTGCTACCACTCTTTTTTCGTCTACGTTTGTGGTATTGAAATGAATCAAATTTGGCGCGGCGGTTAACAAATGCGCGTGTGCAGATATTCTCCCACAGAGTTCGAGAGAGAGCGGAACAAGAAACATCGGAACCCCGTATGAGATATCTCCGTCACTTTGACACAGCTTGACGACGAATAGAGGCCGACTGCGATGATCCCGGACTTCTGTTGTTACATGGAGTTACAGTGTTGCAGATAGTGCCTATCTTGACAAAAACAAATCCCAGGTATTCATACAAGCTGAAAACAAGAAACGAAAAGATACATGGCATGCACACTGACAAGGTAAATCGAAAAAAGGAGGGAAACAGAGGGATCGTCGAAGGGCAACATTGGTATATCGAGTACAAGAGCTCGTCGTCGAGGCGCAACCAGCTATTGCGCTTCCGTTTCCGCTCCCGTTTCCGGACCCTCGCCATGACCACGCGAATACTTGAAACCAAGTCCAAAGAGAGTGAGCCGTTTTTGGCGCGGTGGACTCGGGACCATGGAGAGGGGTCGAAGGGGACCTTGGACGGGCGCGAGCTTTGGGTCCAGTGAGATGGCTTCCGCCTTATCCCGCGAGAGAAACTTGACTTTGGCTGCGATACGCTGGGAAAATGGCTGCTGGGTCGGGGCTGGGACTGGGGAGGACGGCGGTTCGGCCCCGAGTTGTGCTTCGTCCAGCCCTTGGTTTGGGTGGATCGTCAAGGACGGCATCAACGTGAACGGCGAGGAAGAAGAGACTGCCGGGCTACTCGTCGGGATCTCCGAATGAGCGGGGTGCGAGGCGTCTGTTTGGGGTTTCTCCCCATCGGGTGTCTAAAGAATGGAGAGAGGATAAGTCATCCACCGTTGACAGGGTAAAACACACGTTGCGAGACTCGTTCAGAGTGGGAGGGGTAGACTTGTGATCGTGGGCAAAGTTGAGTGTGAGGCGAGCACCGTCTAGAAACGTAGCAAGGATGTGGTGCCATCACTGCAATCGTGGAGGCGAACGAAAGAGGACATACTCATGAACTGAGATACACCACGGTCAGGGGTGTCTGGAACATCGTCTTGCGACGCAAGCCTGCGTGACATGACGATCCGATAGAGGACGTAGGAGAACGTGTATGCAAGGCAGAGACCGAGAAAGATGAAGAGCATCGCGGGCATCCAGGTCTGGTGGCTAGGATTCCCTGGTGTGGACAAGGCCGAAATGGTCGGGGTGGGATCGACTAGGGAAGCTTGAGGCGCCATCGATGAGTTGGACGTCGAAGGGGCAAGACGGCGAAAGCAAACGACGAAGAGCAAGAAGGAAAGAACACATCGAGAGAGTCTGGGTTTAAGTAGTTGCAAGAGGCTGACTCCGGGTCGTCAGCCATTCTAGAACAGGCACGTGTGATTTTGATATTTGATCAATGGTATGACGGCATTGCTGTGTCGCAGCGGTCTCATATAAACATCCGCATCAAAGGGGTGCACGCTTTTAATCCCCACCACCATCATGTCCAAGCCATTCAACAACTGGCCCAACGACGCTGGGGTACGTGGTGTATCTTCTTTGTGGCGTCGCTGACCGCATTGTGTTGCAGTTTGACGTCGTTCACGAGGAAAAGGAGCCTGTCGAGCTCAAAGTCTCTGGGAATATCCCATCCTACGTCTCAGGTACTCTGTACCGTACAGGCCCTGGCGGCTACCAAGTAAAAGCCGACAACGGCGAAACCTTTTCCATCGACCACTGGTTCGACGGCTTCTCCCAGAACCACCGTTTTCAGATCATCCAGTCTGACGACTCCACCCGTGTTATTTACAACTCTCGTCGCAGCGTCGACCCACTCATCGACAACATCCGTAAGACCGGCAAGCTGACTGGTTTCAGCTTTGGCCAGAAGCGTGACCCCTGTGCCAGCTTCTTCAAAAAGGTCATGACCATGTTCATTCCGGATCCGAGGGCGCCCAATGATCAAATCAACGTCGGTGTCACGCTCTCCGTGAACCCGCCAGGTTTGAAGGACGTTGATACTAGCAAGGGGAAGAAGCCTAAAGGAGGTCATGCGTCCGGCATCCAGTCTCTCTGGGCCAAGACAGACTCTGCCCAGCTACGCGAAATTGAACCCGACACACTCGAGCCCATGGGTCTTGCCACCCAAGCCGTACTCCATCCCGAACTCACCGGCGGTCTTTCTGCCGCCCACGCCAAATCAGACCCAGTCACTGGCGACATCTTCAATTACAACCTTGCTCTTGGCAGACAACAGACGTACAAGATCTTCCGCGTGTCTGCAGCGACGGGAAAGACAGATATCCTGGCGACTATCACGGATGCACCCGGCGCTTACTTGCACTCCTCGCTTATCACCGAGAATTACTTCATCTTGTGCGTTTGGGGTGGTCAGTATGCGTGGGGAGGCTCAAAGATCTTGTGGGAGAAAAACATGCTCGACGCCATTGCTTCATTCGACCCATCGCAGGAAGCGATGTGGTATGTGGTCGACCGCAAACACGGTAAAGGTGTCGTCGCCAAGTACGAATGCGACCCTTTCTTCTGTTTCCACACCGTCAATGCCTGGGAAGAACCTTCCCCCTCAGATCCGGCCCAGATCGACATCATCGCCGACCTCTCGATCTACAAAAATCTTGACGTCATCAAACGGTTCTATTTCAACAGCATCAAATCCACCTCGCCTGCCTCCCTCAACTATGTCGGCGAGAAACGGAGGAGCTGTGACGTGTTCTTGCGACGCTGGCGGTTACCCGGCGTCAACACTACTATTGATGCCCCATCAGAGGCGCGCGAGGCTGTCACCATGCACACCGCTGAGCATGAGCACTCGTGCGACCTTCCCGTCATCAACCCCCAATTTCTCACCAAACGCTCGCAGTACATCTACGGTCTCTGCGACCGCGACTTGAGCACCTTCTTTGACGGTATCGTCAAGTACGACACGGAGACGCACACGCCGACATACTGGTCCGTTCAGGGACACAATCCCGGCGAGCCGATATTCGTTCCTAACCCGGAGGGCACTGCAGAGGATGATGGCGTACTCTTGAGCGTCGTGCTCGATGGGTTTGCAGAAAAGAGTTATTTATTGGTGCTGGACGCAAAGAACATGAAGGAGGTGGGCAGAGCGAGCATGGAATGTGTCGTTGGTTTCGGTTTCCATGGTATTTATCACTCACAAGCGTCGGCGGCGCCTGGTACGGATATCTAAGCAGATATGGTGTGGCATGTATGGTTACCACGATGTTCATTCAGTTCTATCATTGTTGTATACTAGGATTACACGCATGTTCTTAATGTCAAGTCGCAGAGCCCTCGTTGGAATGGTGCGCTGATTGCCTCTCGACACGGTCGGTGTTGGTAGGTTGCTCGAGTGAGATCAGGTGATTCTTCTTGTGTTGGATACTATCAGGGTCGATGACAGCTTTGCATGGATGGCGACCGGTGGTTATCGGACGGGAGACACGGGAATCTGCAGGAGAGAGACATGATGGGACGAGGCTTTGCGTGTTATGGATAACTTGTCTCCGAACAGTCGCACTGCGGGGGAACACCATGTCAGGCTGAGTCGCGCAGCTAAAAGTCGGCTGTTCCCAACAGAATTGGGGATCCTCACCGCTGGAGCACCACACTGCTGCGCGCCGGCGCATCGGACAGGATACAACGGTACGCCAAGGATGAGGACGGTCTTGTCTTGGAGAGGAATCCTAAAGTGCATCGTCATCGGAGGGGAAAACACGTGGCAGGGTGCCGCAGCCAGTAGGACGCTCGTTGCGAGCAGCGCACCCACTGCGGTCGGGTCGGCCATGGTCACGGTGTCGGTGTCGGCTGCGGTCCTCCGCGGTCCAGTAGCCTTGAGACGGAAACAGGACAAGGACTGCGATCGGGAACGGCCCGGGTGTTTCTCTTGTGGGCTTGCTTCGTTGGTCCTCAGGGCTGCCATTGCTTTGCGTTGGCGGAGGATGACGCCGATGGCGAGCGCGGCCATCAGGGATAGGAAGAGTGCGAGAACGATCATGGCGGGGATGGAGGGTTGGTGAGTGGGTGGTTTGGATGATGACATGGACGTCGACGTTGATGCTGGCACTGCGGTGACTGTGCTCCGCGTTGGTGGCATAGCTGTGCGAGAGTCACATCATGGGCTCACTGGGCTGAGACTTTGATCATCGGTGCTGTGCGGGAGGCTGACGGGAAGAAATGGGCAGTGTTCGCACGGGTGGCTGGTTGATTCGCATGTACAAGGGTAGACACTTACGCGCAAGCCCACAACGTGTTCGGTGACCTTGAAGTTGAGTCAAGAAACATGAGAAGGGGAGCTGCCCAAGTCAATGAAGATCTACCCGATTATGGCAGGTGTAGTAATGACGGCCATCATACCTGCAAGACATCACCGTCCTGGCTGTACATTGTACGTCTTGTTCATCGCATGGTGATGACTGCGTGTCCAAGCCTACCTAATTTTGACTACTTTGTGAGTACTTGAGTCGTCCTCGCTGCGGACAGCACCGCCGCAGCAGCGGTGACGGTTGCTGCGGCCGACGCCGAGATAGTATTTATTTTGCCTTGTTTTGGGCACTGGGTTTGAAAGCTGAGATTCTCCGCTGATCAGAAAGCTTCATCTTCCCCCCCATCTCTCGTCCACTCTACTCAATCTACCTCACGAATAATCCCCATGGAAGACGAAGTAGCTGCCCTCGTAAGTCGCTCATCATTGTGACTCCCCACGTTGTCAACGCCCTCATCCATCGTCGTTCACCAGGTCATCGACAATGGTTCCGGCATGTGCAAGGCTGGCTGTGAGTACTTGCCAATCTTTGGTCTAAATGTATGCTGATCTGTCTCTCTAGTCGCTGGTACTTGATCCTTTTTCTTCCTCACTCTGCTTCGCGTCTCACTTGCCCGTTCGCAGGCGACGATGCCCCCCGTGCCGTCTTCCCGTATGTGGTCAAGGGTTATGGATTGGTAATATCTGACAGCAGATCGACAGCTCTATCGTCGGTCGTCCCCGTCATCAAGGTGTGATGGTTGGTATGGGCCAGAAGGACTCTTATGTTGGGTACGTGCTCCCAGCTTACTTGTGAACCCAGTCGCCTACCTGCGCTTTCCAGTGACGAAGCTCAGTCAAAGCGTGGTATTCTCACTTTGAAGTACCCGATCGAACACGGTATTGTAACGAACTGGGACGACATGGAAAAGATCTGGCACCACACCTTCTATAATGAACTCCGTGTCGCGCCGGAAGAGCACCCCGTCCTACTCACGGAAGCTCCCCTCAACCCTAAGGCTAATCGTGAAAAGATGACACAGATCATGTTCGAGACATTCAACGCTCCTGCATTCTACGTTGCCATCCAGGCCGTCTTATCGCTGTATGCCTCTGGTCGTACGACCGGTATTGTCATGGACTCTGGTGATGGTGTCACCCACACTGTCCCCATTTACGAGGGTTTCGCTCTTCCACATGCCATTCTTCGTCTTGACCTTGCTGGCCGTGATTTGACGGACTATTTGATCAAGAACCTCATTGAACGTGGTTACTCCTTCACGACGACTGCTGAACGTGAAATCGTCCGTGACATCAAGGAGAAGCTCTGCTACGTTGCCCTCGACTTTGAGCAGGAACTCCAAACTGCTGCCCAATCCTCTGCTCTCGAGAAGAGTTACGAGCTTCCTGACGGTCAAGTGATTACCATCGGCAACGAGCGGTTGGTACCTTGTCTTTTGGACCGCGGTATCATTATTGATCCTGGTTGTCTAGATTCCGTGCACCCGAGGCTCTCTTCCAGCCAGCCTTCCTCGGTCTCGAAGCTGCTGGTATTCACGAAACCACGTAAGTGTTTGAGTGTCTCTCGGAACGCTTTCGTGCTTGACCGCATTGATTCAGGTACAACTCGATCTTCAAGTGTGATCTCGATATTCGTCGTGATCTGTACGGCAATGTCGTTCTTTCTGGTGGTACCACCATGTTCCCTGGTATCGCCGATCGAATGCAGAAGGAGTTGACGTCACTCTCACCCTCGAGCATGAAGGTGCGTCCTCCAGACGGTGGTTTGATTATCTGTTATCTCATCTCCCTGGCAGGTCAAGATTGTTGCACCACCGGAGCGGAAATACTCGGTGTGGATTGGTGGATCTATCCTTGCCTCCCTCAGCACCTTCCAGAATTTGTGGTGCTCCAAACAGGAGTATGACGAATCTGGCCCTGGTATTGTCCACCGCAGTACGTCGCTTATACTAACTCCGGATCACATCTCTCAATGACCCACTTATTTCTACAGAATGCTTCTAAACTCGGACGGTTGAGTAGACAAACGAAAACTTGTCATCCATGTAATAGAATGTCATTGCTTTTCTTCTGTTTGACCTTCCTGCATTGCTACTACGGTGATAGTTTTTTTTTCTAATACGTTACGATTGTATTCCTTTCGGTTACTTCTGGCCAGGATACCTTGGCGTTGTCTGAACATGACTTGGACCGGATTGCATGCTATGCTCCATTTTTAGCGGGATGGAACAGTATTTGTGGTCAGAGGTAAGAAGTCAAGATGAACAAGGCCAAATTTGAAATTTAATTACATAAATAAATCTAGCAGCTTGAAAATTCCTGGACCCGTAAGGGTTCAGGTTTTGTCATCTTGGAACGCTCGTAATCCAACTGTTGCCTTTTTCGCGCTCACCCCTTTCCTGCGCCACTTTGCTGCCTTTCCCGGTCACTGTTCGTTGTCAATCAATCGTGTCAACGTAGCACGTTCGTACGTTTTCTGGACGTGCTGTTGGCATTTCCGTGACTCGATTTCATCACCACTTCGTAGTGCTGTCGGTCGTTGCTTTTCTCTTGCACGTCCATCACTAACTTCGGTGTCAGCCAATTTGCTAGACGGGCACACTTTTCACTTCATCATCTCAATTGTTCTCGCTGCCCATTCATCAAGGGCTTGGGTTGTTTGCGGGTCCAGGGGTGCCCGGAGGGCCGTGGTATGATATGTTTACTACACTCACTCGCCCTTTCAAGTTCCCCGATCGAGCGAGTTGATCACTTGACCTGGATAGTTCAATATTGAATATTACCTTGTTTACAAGTAAACAAGGTCATTCAACCCGAGAATTGTGGCTGTGAAGTCTCGAAATCCCAAGATTCCCGTTCGTGTGATCCTGGTTTTATCCGTTACTGGTAATTATGATACATTACTGCTAAGTTCAGCCAGTTTCGTCCACCACTCTGCTGTATTTTTATCTAGCTCGTTTAGACGTTCATCTTCTCTTCGTAGGTGTTCGCTGGAGTGTGTAGTAAATAGTTTCTCGTTGAAATCGCGTAGCAATCTTATGCTGTCTCTCCCTCGACTCCGTGACAGCGCTACATATGCGTTTGAATGGTGTGAGTTCGTCCGGACTCCGTAGGTGGTTGTGCTATATCTACGATCACTTTTTCTATTGTTTGTCCTTGTGATCTGTAATCCGTGAATGCGTAGTACGCGGCAGTTAGAGGAATTTGTCGCCGCGTTATACGTTTCTCCACTCCTTGGTGAAGGATCGTAAATGTTCGTTCTATCGGCACCAAAGGCAAAGCTCTTTCTTCCAATCCTTCCAGTATTTTGGCCTTCGTTCGTTGCATCTTCACCAAAACGCATGCAGGGATGGTGCTCAACTCGACAACTCCGTTTGGTGAAGTTAGTTCACTGGTTTCTGTTTTGTGCAAAATTAGGCCGACTATCTCTCCCCGTGACCCATTCGCGACGTCCAGTCCAGTCTCGATATTGAAAATAACCATTACTTGCATCCCGACTGCCAGTTCGACCATGCTCGGCAGACTTGCCCGTTCGTCTTGTCTTCCTCTTCCTTTACGATCGTTTCTACCCGACTCCTGGAGGTAAATAGTTGTACCTGCTTCCTCGATAAATTGTACAATATCATTCTGTTCTCTTACAGTCCAACGTTTTCCCGTGTATGTATCATCACCAGTCAGACACATGTATAATATGTATGGTGTTGACTACCCCCCCCCGGAATTATCTAACGTTACTCTACAATAAACAAGGTATCTGCCGGCGAAATCGCACGGCGTTAACCAAGTTTGAATCGTCAGTTCTGTCAAGCCAGGTCATGAAACACGTACAGACTCAGCTAATGGGTGTTATGCCAACCGCTTCTACGGGACCAGACCCCTGATAATGTCTAGGGGACCCAGATCCAAAACCGTGAGCATAGACAGCCGGAGTATGTCCGGACAGCGATCTGGCTGTCTGTGCTCGATCATTGTCATGACACGGGGGAGAAAAAATGGGGTTCACCCGGATCTGGGATCTGGACATGACAATGGATGAGCACCGGACATATTCCGAGTCAGTACCAATCTTGTACATTATCACTAGTAACTTACTGATCATTCTTTGTGAAAGAAACGCGTCTTGGGAACCTGGATCCATTGTCCGGACAAAATTTCCCAAATCACGTCCAGACAAAAACCGGTGAAAACGCGGATTTCAGGATCTGGATTCCTTTGGCACCATCAGGGGTCCTTGGCAGAAGCTTGAAACGCAAAAAGTGCCTGGTGACCAATTTCTGTACCACCGACTCGACACGTTGCTGAGTTATTATTCTCAAGCGAGACGACCGAGATCCAGGACCACAAAGTATAAAAATGAGATACTGGTTCATCTGGCAGGCAAGTAGAAAATGGGCTTGCTCGACGTCGGCTTGTTGACTGTTTTCCAATTATCTCTTTGTCTTGGCGTGTTCGCTGCAGATCCCATCGTGAATCTTGGTTATGCACAGTATCAAGGTGTTGTGGACACTCAACTGAACGTGACGAACTTTCTTGGTGTTCGTTATGCGGCTACTCCAGTCGGTGCGTTCAACGGAAGGGAGAACGCGCACCTATATTTGACGTGGACGATTTTCAGGGAATTTGCGATGGGCCGCACCTCAGGCTCCGCCGACGGTGTCAGGCGTCCAGCAGGCTACATCGGAGCCTAACGAATGTTACCAGGCAGGGCTAGGGAGCTCATCCACGAACCCTCTCACCGCCGCGAAAAAGCGAGATGTAAGCCAGTCAGAGGACTGTTTGTTCCTCAAGTACGTCTGCTCTTTATTCGATTTGGCGGTCGCTGTGATGGGTTATCCTAGCGTGCACGTTCCCGGTCCGACCATCAACGCTGTCTCGTCGGGAGGACTTCCTGTCGTTGTCTGGATCCACGGTGGAGGGTAAGGCGTTTCGGTAACTTGATCCTCTACGCCGTCGTAGCTGATTGAGCCTTGAAGATACGTCGGCGGCTCTGCCAGCGGGTACGATGGCTCAAGCCTCGTGTTTCAGTCGCAGAATAGCGCGATAGTGGTGGTTATTCAGTATCGTCTCGGGTTGTTTGGCTTCTTGCCTGGTGCAGCGGTTAAATCGGGAGGCGTCCTCAACGCAGGTC
>JBBPTD010000806.1:0-16741 GCA_038093895.1 Boletus aff. mottiae
GTACTAATCTCAATAGTAGATCATGTATTTAAAGTGTTCTGGAAGCTGTATACACCATGTGCCTTGTGCAGTTTATTCACAAAACATCAAAATTGCGAAAATGTATTGAATGCAGTTACATTTCAATGAGATGCATGTATTCATCATTGTTGGCACCAAAGATACATTTTTGCAATTATGATGTCTTGTGGATGGAATTAAACTAGGCACATGATGTATACAGTTTTTAGAGTGCCTTAGATACATGATCTACCATTTAGAATGGTACTTGAAGCGCTATGGAAGCCACAATGTCATGTTTTTTGATTTGATTTGTAAGTCTCCTAAGTTGTCGGGGATTTTCCCACGCTTTCCCATGTTTAAATCACTCACAACATGATCAGCCATGTTACTGGTGGTCTGTACTACAGATATGTTGTAGATATACAATGTATCTACAATAAATAATATGGAATATATGCTGGAAGCAGTAGAAAAAAACATGTTTTTGGTCACAACATATTGGAGTGATTCATCTGCATGTCAGGTGAGGCATGGACTGGGCAGGCAGGCTGTGTATGTCGGGAGAACAAGGACAGGGTGAGGGCAAATGAGGACAGGCAGGCCATGTGTGTCAGAGGGTGAGGACGGAGGATGAGGGTGCAAAAGGGCAGGCAGGGGCAAGTGGGGTGACAATGCACAGCAATCAGTGTGAGCTCTCATAGAACGAGAGAGCATGGTGGTCACAGCATGCTGTTCTCATGATGGTGGGGCATGTGTGCATCATGCAAGGTGGTGAGGTGAGGTGAGGATTAGTGCACGTGCACTGTGCACATCAGATAAGGCAAGGGCAAATGACAGCATATGGGCCATGCACATCAGAAGGGCGGGATGGGCTGCACACATTGGGAGGGTGATGTGAGTGGTGCGGTGGCAAGCAATGGTGAATGATGGGAGGGCAGGGGTGGGCTGTGCACAATGGGAAGGCGATGCAAGTGGTGGTGGTGGCAAGCAATGGCATCTGTGCATGTCAGGCGAGGGGAGGGTGTGCAGGCGATTTGTGATGGTGAGTGAGGGTGAGCAGAGACACAGTTGAGGCACCTATGAGGCCAAATGGGAGGTGCAGCGTTATTTTGGGTGATGAGGCTCCCATGAGATGTGGCTAAGAGATATATTACTACCTACAATGAAAATGGGTCTGTGAGACCATTGGAGTTTGGAAAAAGTGCTGCCAGAGGTGATATTGAGGGCCACCAATAAAGCCAAAAATGCTGACAAGGTGAAGGAAAAGATCATCAGAAGATTTCTATGTGATGGTACAATCACAGCCATATTTGAATGGAAGGGAAAGGGACAGGTGATGTACTCACATCACCAACATACCCACTGACCTGCATGAAACCTATTATGTGCTGAGATCATAAGTTTAACCCTCCTAATAATCTAGCCTAATCAGCGGCTAGAAAATCCTAATACTCACAGGAAAGGTAGCTTCTATCTAGACTACCTACCCTCCAAATTTCACTCTATTTGCTTTACTCCTTAAAGAGATATCCACAAATCTCTAGTAATATACCCATATTACCATAGTATACTTAGTATACTACTATTTTAATTACTTCTCAAATAGACAATTAGCCCCTAGTTAGATAATAATCTAATCCTGTACTACACAGCTTGACCTACACAGCCCATATATCACATGACCACTAGCCTGCTTAGGATACTGCCCAAATTACCATCCAAGTACAGCAGTAAGTCTCATTTTCAGCAGAACATTCTAAATAGAATGTACAGCCATTAACCTGTGCAAGGTTTTTGTGACTCATAGCACAGCCCTGCCTGAGTCAATATAAGTCATATCTGAGTCATGTCAAGCCAGTCTTGCCCACAGCATTTTAATCACATAATCTAACCATCTAATCATAATCTTTCCTGGCAAGCAAAAATGACTCAGAACATAGCCTTAAGCTGCTAGAAACACAGCCATCTGTAGAAAATGTATATAAGGAGAGGAATTTTGTCAGTAAGAAAAAGCAGAGATACAGATAAGAATCTGATAGCATCTCATAGAGCCTTAGATCTAGCTCTGATCTCTTACATACTTGGTAGCTAGTACTTAGCAGAAAACACTACCAAAAGAGAAAGCTAACACAGCTACTCTTACATAAGCTCTTACTAAGTGGGCATACATACTGCCAACTGTAACCTAAGCAAATCTAGTTTAGGAATACTTAATACTTGCTGCACCCATCTCAGAGAGATCTTGCTGACACACATTCCACTCCAGTTTCCCAATAAAGTTGGTTACAAATAACCCATATTGCATGAGAACTGAGTGATCCCCTTTAGGAAACATTCCTACACCTTACCACTAGACACAGTCACCACAGATTCCCAGGAATCTAGCCAGTCAGAGACCTAAACTCATATGACTTTAGGCACATCAACCACATCACTGACCACCTCAGGATCCCCTGGGAACTTTCCAAGGACATGCCATTCTCATCGACACCTATTTTCATAGGCTTCATATGGGATCTTGAGAATAAAACAGTTGGCCTCACTGTGACAAAGCAGTCCAAGTACATTGACGCAATACACGAGTGGCTATGCACTACAGCACACACACTTGAGCAAGTTGAAAAGCTACATGGACGCCTAGCCCATGCATCATTAGTCATCCCAGAAGGCAGCGCTTACCTCACATCACTGCAATCAATGCTGGGAATTTTCAGCAATAACTCTTTCATGGCACACAGGCAGCTGCATGGCATGGTTGATGAACTGCATTGGTGGTTACACACACTCAAGTCCAAACCCCCCATCCCAATTCCACTTCACCTGCTAGCGCTTGCAGTTGACCATCTAGCTTTTTCAGATGCCAGCACCAGTCATGGCCTGGCAGTCATCATTGGCAACAGGTGGCATGTATGGAGGCTCTGCAAGCACTTGAATAATAACGGATGAGACATTGGGTGGGCAGAGAGCATTGCCTTTGAACTACTCACTCATGCCTTGCTCACACTCAACCCAACCAGCGCGACATTCACGGTTTATTGCAACAACCAAGGAGTCGTTGATGGCTGGAAAAAAGGGCGGAGTTGGAACTCTCCCACCAATGCTAACTTCAGGAGAATACATGCCCTCTTGGCATCCCCTCCGCATCAGGTCTTCACAAAATATGTCCCCAGTGCAGACAACCCAGCCAATGGACCGTCTTGCAGGAAGTACCCCCACCAAATATCTACTCCTGCAGATCCCTATACCTGAAGAAATCCATGATTACATCCTTGACTTCGACAACCCTGAGTGCGACATGCTCTGCATCTAACATTGACCTCACAAATTTGTGCTTGCTACCCAACCAAAGTTCCCACGACAATGCTGAGCCAGATGGCGTGCACCACACCAAAGCCATTCTCCCATATCCAATAAACCTCACGCCCACACCTTCAGAGCTTCGACCCCACTGTGCAGCCAAGGACCATTTAGAAAAGTGGCTCCCCCATCCTGACTTATGCACCTTCATCGATTCCCCAGCTGCTCTCGAACTTCAGGAAAGAGTCAAAATGGTCACTTTGCAAGGATGGGTGGAAAGTACTTGTGCTACATATGGCGTGGGCCTTCTTGTCTATCATGTATTTTGTGACAGCAGAGAGGTCCTGGAAAAAGTTTGAGCACCTGCCAAGGCAGTGCTCATATCCTCTTTCATCTTGGCTCTTGCAGGCTCCCTGTCAGGCAAAGCTATACATAACTATATTTATGGCATCCGAGTGTGGCACACACTCTACGGGTTGCCATGGGTCTTGCATGAAGACCAAGTAAACACTTTGCTGAAAGGTGCAACTAAACTCGCCCCACTGGCTGTCAAGCAAGATAAGTGCAAACCCATGACCACCCAGATGATTTCCCTCATCAAGGGCAAGATCAATCAAACTGACCCATTTGACACAGCATTCTTCACTTGCCTCACCACTATCTTTTACACAGCCACATGTGTGGGCGAGTTCACACTCCAGAGGCTCGACACTTTCAACCCCCTCGAACACATCACCCCCAGAGGTGTGTGTGATGACACAGATCATAACGGCTTACATACCAAAGTCTTCACTCTCCCACACACCAAAGCCAGCTCGACAGGTGAAGAGGTCCACTGGGTGAGACAAAACGGGCCCTTAGACCCTCTGGATGCATTCAATAGACACATCAACATCAATAGTCCCCCCCTTGATGGCCCCCTGTTTGCCTACAAGACAATGAAAGGCTACCAGCCAATAATGTGACAAGCATTCACTGTCCACCTCAATAAACTTGCTCAAGCAGCTGGGCTTAACCGTGTGCACGGACATGGAATTCACATTGGAGCCACCCTCGAATACCTCCTCTGAGGGGTCCCTTTTGATGTCATGAAAGTCAAGGGCAGGTGGGCAAGCAATGCCTTTCAACTCTACCTCAGGAAGCACAACCAAATCCTAGCTCCTTACATGCAATCAATGCCACCCAAAACAGCATTCGAGTTCATCAGACTTGCCATGCCACCAGTTCGCTAATTTTAGCTTCCCGTGAGTATCACCCTCCTAGCATCTGGGATCCGAGTGTCATCTTGTCACGTCAGGCCTTCCTAGCAGTTGGGGAATGCAGCTGATGCTCGGGCCCCCAGGTTCTCTCAGATCATGGCTGGGAGGTGCTTTGCATCTTCGCCCAAACCTGCTTCTCTCTCTGCACTCTGAGTCACATAAACAACGATCAAAGATAGCTATTCTAGTAGTGCGAGTACGCAAGTACGAATAGAATTATGTCTTTGCTTGAGTGGCTGTGATGCTGTGCTTCTCTCTCTTCCGCTCCCTCACCAGTCAGCCTACCAGCCGCGTGTTACAACTTGCTCTTTCTTCTCACTTCTCTCATACTCATCTCGTACTTATACTGAACTTGCTGGTTCGATTCTCGACCCGGACACTATTTCTTTTATCGCTGACTCACCAACGCTTACTTTCCCTATCTCTTATCTCAATTGCTTCGTCAGTGATTACTTCCTCCACATTCCGTCTCCTTCTATCATGTTCTATGACCTGCCTTGAATATGCCTGCCCTTAGTCTTGTAACTGGGTATATAAACCCGCTATACCTATCCTTGTACCCTAGCTTAGATCTCCTCGATCATCACCTTGAAATCTATCCTCTCGTTCCAAGCTCCTTCTGGCATTTGACCAGTCGCTCTGAACCTTGAACCCTCGAACTATTAAACCCTTGTGTTCCTTTGTGGAACGTCTTCCTTGGACTTCGTGCTACCATTAAGTGCATGCTATCTCTTTGAAACTTTGAACCTTTGAACCTCAGTCTTTCGAGGCTACGCTCGTCCCCACCTGGGCCAAGCGTAACAAAAGATCTAAGCTACTCTTCATGGCTACCATTGCTGTAGTACTGCTCCACCATTGCCCAACGACCTTGACTCCCTCCGTCCCTTTGGGGACCACCCCGAAACTGTTCCCCTCAGGAACCATCTGAATCCTCCAAAACTTCGTCAGACAACGAAGACTCTTCCCTTGATCCAGACCTTGCTCTCCCCTCCCAACAGGAGGACGACGACACCTTAGACCTCTCCCATCAACTCTCCGCCTCCCTTTCCATTCCTCGTGTCCCAACTCCCCCTTCTCCCACACCGATCGCCCTCACTGGACAAATCTTTAATCTTCCACCCCCGCCTTTAACCCCCATGACTACCAAACCCACTGAACTCCGCCTTGGTAACCCTGAACCCTTTGATGGGTCTCCAGACACCGCCAACCAATGGCTGAACACTGTTCGTTTCTACCTCAAGGTAAACGAAGCAGTCTACGATACCAATGACAAAAAAATTGCCTTTGCTCTCTCTTACATGACTAAAGGATCTGCCTTGGTCTGGGCAAATACTTTTAGACAGCAAGCGGTTACCTCTACCTCTATCCACTTTGGAACCTTTGCCGACTTCTGCAAGTCGTTCAAAAAATCCTTTGTACTTAAAGACACTGTCGCCAATGCCATCTCGTGGCTATCCAACACTCGCATGAACCCCCATCCCAAGAAAAAGGGAGAATACCTCCCCACTCTTGCTGCTTACACTGCCAGTTTTATTAGTAACGCCGCCCTCACCAACATCACCGATGAAAACGTCCTAATCGGATTCTATTCCATCGGACTCCCTGAACCCCTGATGCGCCGTGTTTACTCCATGGATACCCCTCCCACTTCCATACCCAGTTCGAAAGAGCCAGGGAGGTTGCTCGCCTCCATACTGGAGGATCCCAAAATTCCTACTGCTCCTACAACACCCCCGCTCCCACTCCCAAAGACCCCAATGCCATGGACGTAGACATAGTACGCGTTGCCAAGCTCACCCCTGAAGAGCGAAAGCAATGCATCAAGAAAGGACTTTGCTTCCGCTGCCGAAAAAGTGGACATCTTAGCAATGAATGTCCTAACTTTCCTTCCTCTGGACGAAAGGGGAAGAAGGTCCAGAAAGTCTCTGTTGACGATCTCCCTGAGTTAAAGGAGATCGAAGACGATGACAAAGAAGAAGAAGTGGCCGTATGAAAGGTTCACTTCTCCTGGGATTTTTGAAAAGGAGAACTCGTTCGACGCAAGTCTCTCCTTCCCTTACATGTGCTTCTGTAGTTGTATCCTCCTCATCGAAAGCAATGAAACTCCCCATTCAGCTTATCAATCCAGATCACATCTCGAAAGTCGTCAACGCCCGCGCCCTGGTTGACAGTGGTGCCGATATATCCTGCATTGACTGGGACTTTGTCCACAAACACAGACTCCCCACCGAGAAACTCCCCAAATCCATTCCTATACGAAACATTGACCAATCCATGAACAAGAAAGGAGCTATTCGTTTCACCACCACCCTGTTCGTTAATATCGAAGGAATTGTCCACAAAATCCTCTTCTATGTCATGCACTGTGGAAACGAAAATGTCATCTTAGGACTACCCTGGCTCCGAAAAACCAACCCCACCATTGACTGGGCCCACCAGACCATCTCCATCCCTGAATCATCTGATGAATCTTCGGAACTCTATCAAACCCGCACAACAAACCAACGATCCCATAAGACCCCTGAAAAACCTCCCTGACCCCCTCGACACCTTAATGTCCATGCAGTACATGATGCACGTCTCTATGAATACCTTAACTACGAAACTGAATCACAGTTTTGTCAATGAGCTAAAGAAGCATACACTGTTAACCGCATTATCCATTGTGGTTCACACTTCATCCCCCTCGGCTCACTGGTCATTGCAAAACTCACCACTGCCACTGAACTCGCCATGGCCACCGAAAAGGCCAAACCCGCAGTCTCCCTTCCTTCTGAATATGAGAAATACTCTTCTGTATTCACTAGGAAACTGTGGACCACCTTCCACCCTCTCACCCCTACGATCACGAAATCAATCTTGATGACTCCTTCATACCAAAGGTCGGGAAGATCTATCCCCTATTGTTACGAACGCCCTATTTTTCCCCTATTTTTCCTTATTTTTCCAAGTGCTCGTTCGCTCACAAACCATGGAACACTACAATAGCCCCTATGTTCGCTCACTCACACAAAGTTCCCACAAAGCCCAACTTTCTCTCACGATATTGATCTTACAGTGACGCGCTCTAGACTGACATGAGACATACCTCATGCATGCCTCATGTCTCCTATCCAACACATGTCCGCACAGGTATGCTTATCTTCCAGTAAACACTCACCTCATGTTGCCTCATGTTTCCTGGTCTCAGAACTAGTAATACAAGTATAGTATCCATAGATAAGCACTGCACGGTCTGTGCGCATGTACTAGTAGTATAAATACTATCACCAAGTAGTACAAGACTCCCCAGTCTTGTTCTCTTGGAGTTTTCCCAGAACAACCTCGCTAGTACTCTTGCGACTACAAATGCTAGACCCTTAGGTGGGTTCTGGTCGTTTCATTAGAACAAGACTATACTAACCGCCGCGGACTAGCTAACCGCTCCGGGACCCCCATCGCCACCTTACCACCACTTACCAAGATCGATAGAACCAGTAGGTTATTAACAGGCCGCACACGCTACGCTATTAACCCCGCACTCCGGCAGTGCCTTACTACCGTATCTCTGACATCTACACGTACGCAGTAGCGGGAAGGACAGGCCTTCCTCCACCGGCATCTCCGCCCTCATTCCCGGACAACTTTAGTTTGATCCTGGACATCGCAGTAAGGTCGGACTCATATGACCCAAACGAGTATAACCCCTCGGATTACGAGGCACAGATAGGAAGGGCCGAAACACACCTACAGGTACCGATCAACTAGTCACTAGTTGAGTATGGATTAGGACTGACGAGTCCATACACAGGAACAGGACGAATTACCCGATTACGACAGCAGCCTAGACCAAGGCTATAGGACGCTGGTCAATAGGACCACTTTAGGACCAGAGGACGCTCCCAGCACTTGCTACTGGGCCTCTACTATCAACACCGCCGACTTACCGGGTCAGTTAGCACGAAGTAACGCAGTAAACACTGAACATCGCCTAACCCCAACACTAGCAGATTGGGAGATAGTATATCCACCACTCGGATCTCCCACCTATAACCCCAGCACTCCTCTACGAGCACCATCTGAGTTACCGGAACCCATAGACTGGGAACCAATCCGCACCACCCTCACCCTCAGATCTGCCCGTCATTTCCAACATCACAGAAATCATTCTGACTGTTCGCCTAGAGAGAGTGAAACAGAGGGAATCCACAGAGCTATACGCGAAGGAATCCAGCTTGGTATTGAGCAGTCCAGAGATCTTAGCAGGATTGAGATCGTCCGACATCAGGTACAACAGGCAGCAGATCGTATCAGGGAACGGGTACGGATTAGAGAGAGACCTCCTACCCCTATTCCTTATCTGCCTCGCCTACCTCGCTGGTACCGCATTCCTGACAGTACTACTGGTTATCGCCCTAGTACACTCCGACCCCATACAGCTCTTAGGACACCTCTTCGTTACCGTCCATATTAGCAGGACAAAATCTATTATAATAAACGAGACCCCTGAAATCATCATACCACGCACTGCAAACCCTGAACCAAGAAATCAGGAACAAGTAAGACATCTTGAAAGAGTAAATCAAGGAAGGCGCTTCACACAAAGAAGAAGAACCCTTCATCTTCAATTCGTTAATCAGCAACGAATTCGCGCCGCTCAGGAAGCCACATTAGCTGAACAAGAAGCCACTGCTGAAGCAGGAGAACCACTACCTCCAGTACCAAGGTATATTCCCTTCAGAATCCCCACGCTTGCAGAAGCTCGTGCCGATCTAGTAGAAGAATTCCAAGCAGGAGAATCTGTCCTCGCCGATCACTCAGACTCTGCTTTTGAATCAGAAGAAAACTTTAACTACCCCGCTTAAATCAATATGTCTGCAATTGCCGATTTATTTGCTGAGTTACGCACCACTCTTGCTCACACTAGTATGTCTTCTACACAAGACAGATGGGACTCAATCGTCAATATGCTCTCTGCCACACTTCTCGCTTGTGACAATCTTGGGACTGACACTATTCGCCTCAAAACAAAAGTTGCTACTCTCGAACAGGATAATAATGACCTAAGGGATCAGCTAACCGATCTAGAAGCCGCAAGAGCTGCCACTGGATCTTCCGGTGTCGGAAAAGGATACACTCAAAAGGTAGAAATCTTTGCAGATCCAGGAGACTACGATGGAAGCCGCGCCAAGTTTGATGAATGGTGGGCTAAAATACAAGCATGGCTAAGATTGAACGCCACAGCCATACCACCTGGCTCCTACACTGCCGTCCAAGCAGTCCTATCACGACTCAAAGGACCCACTGCAGGAAAGTTTGCTGAAACCCGACTAGCCAGAGGACCTATCTACCTCTGGCGTAACCTTGAAGAAGAACTACCTAAGTTCTTCAGACACGCGAATCAGAAAGATTGGGCCCTTATGGAATTAAACAAATTCCATCAAGGAGATCTTAAGACTGGACCCTTCATTACCAAGTTTGAATCTCTTTACAATATGGCAGGAGTAGATGGTGCACATGCCTGTGCCATACTTGAAAGGGCTATGAGACCCTCGATCTTAGTACAGATCACGAAAGAAAAGAAGAGGCAAACCGAGATTGCCCCCTACGTCGAAATAGTATCTGAGATTGGATCTCTTCAAGAATCTATTGGACTTATTCTTGGCCGATCAGAAAAGAAGTCATGAAACGGTGACCCAATGAGCATCAGCTTCATAGATGAAGAAGACGATGATCATCTGGATCTTAATTTTACCAGATCCCGCAAACCTAAACGACGATTCGTAAGAGAATCCTCGCAAACAAAAGGCTCCTCATGCTTTAACTGTGGAGGCTTTGGACATTTTGCCAAAGAATGTAAGAAACCAGACTCCCGCTGCGGGCATTGCAATTGGTCAAATGGACAACACAAACCCACATGCAGTAAAGGAAGGGCCATTCGGGCTACTACAGCCGAACCCGCAGAATCATGGGACCAGATTCAAGAATCTTTACCCCGCGCTTGTCAAGGAATGACCTTTGATGAAGTTCACGCACTTTTCCAATCCATACCATCTGACCCAAAGGGAAAAGGCAAAGCAGTTTGAATGAACTGGGCAAACAAACTGCTTCCCAACTAGCAAGTTCCGAAATTTCCTCACCTATTTATCAAAGTTTAGAGGGGCCTTCGATCGATTTGGAGCTTGGCCGGAACTTCATACCGGTACTTCATTCCTCTACTAAAGAACTAGCAAACCCAGATCAACTAAACCTACCGGAAGTGATTGAAGTAAACTCGTTACACGTGAACCCTTCCACTAGAGAACAGAAGCTTATTGACATCCGACAAATGTATGCATTCCTGTCTGAAGCAGACATAGAGGAAATGCTTCCTGAAATCGCTAAAGTACAAGGTCACCAAACCAAAGAACTTATCCTACCTATTTCGGTTAAACTGAATGCTAGACATTCAATTAACACTCTCGCCTTACTAGACTCCGGTGCCAATACAATGTTCATTGATAAAGATTGGGCTACGAAAAATCACATTCCTCTCAAACTCCTAGATCGCCCAATTCCGGTGTTCAATGTTGATGGAACGCAAAACTCTGCCGGAAGCTTGACCCACTATGCCAAGTTAATGATCAACTACCTCGGACACCAAGAAGAAACAATTGCCAAAGTAACTGACTTAGGCAAACACCAAATGATCCTTGGTTATACATGGCTTAAACATCACAATCCGGAAATCAATTGGAAAACAGAAACTGTCCAGATGACGCGCTGTCCCGACTCTTGTCGTAACAAATCAAGAAGCGCTTTCCTAAAAGCCATCATGAAAGAAGAACGTGATCTACTTGTACAGATCAATTTTGCAAAAATAGACCAGAAACCGAAGGAAGATCCAAAACCTGCAGATCTTGTTCCAAAGGAATATCATAAATATCTCCATATATTCGCCAAGAAAGAATCGGAACGAATGCCAATTCGAAAACATTGGGATCATGCTATTGACCTTAAAGAATCCTTTGTACCAAAGAAAGGACGCCTAATACCCTTATCACCCATTGAACAACAGGAAGTCAGTGACTTCATAGATGATCAACTCCACAAAGGCTATATCAGGCCTTCTAAGTCACCCCAGACTTCTCCTGTCTTCTTTGTACCAAAGAAAGACGGAAAGAAACGCATGGTTCAAGATTACCGATATCTTAATGAACATACTATCAATAACAATTACCCGTTACCCCTTATCTCCCAACTTGTCGATAAACTAAAAGGGACTAAGTTATTTACCAAAATGGATCTTCGTTGGGGATACAACAATGTACGCATCAAAGAAGGAGACGAATGGAAGGCAGCCTTTGTCTGTCATCGCGGAGCCTTCGAACCTTTGGTAATGTTCTTTGGTCTCTGCAATTCCCCTGCCACTTTCCAAACAATGATGAATGACATCTTCTCCGATATGGAAAATGTTTGCGTTGTTTACATCGACGATCTAATGATTTTTACCAAAACAGGCAACCAGAAGGAACACGACGAAATAGTACTTGAAGTACTACGTCGATTAGAAGAAAATGACCTATTTGTCAAACCAGAAAAATGCTCTTTTCGGGTTACAGAGGTAGAATTTCTTGGAATGACCATTACCCCGAACGGTATCCGCATGGATGAAGATAAAGTCAAGGCAGTTACTAGTTGGCCCACGCCAACAACTGTAAAGCAAGTTCGCAGCTTCCTAGGCTTAGCCAACTTCTACAGACGATTCATAGAAAACTACGCGCAAGTCGCTCGTCCTCTTCATGACCTAACCAAGAAAGACACTCCATTTAAATGGACTGATGCTCAACAACTGGCGTTTGATACGCTAAAAGGGAAATTCACCACTGCACCTATTCTTGCATTCCCTGATAATGATAAGAAATACCGATTGGAATGCGATGCCTCAGATTTTGCTACAGGAGCCGTACTCTCTACCAAAATAAATGCAAATGGCACCCCGTTGCATATTCCTCTCATGCCATGTCACCAGAAGAACGCAATTACCCAATCGCAGACAAAGAAATGCTTAGTGTCATCAGAGCTCTAGAACTCTGGCGGCATTACTTAGAAGGAGCACAATTCAAGTTTGAAATATGGAATGACCATGAAAACCTGCAATGGTTCATGGTTCGACAGAATCTCAACCATAGACAAGCCCGATGGGCTCAATATTTATCACGATTTCACTTCAAATGGCTACATAAACCAGGGACGACCATGGGAAAAGCAGATGCCCTTTCTCGACGAGAAGATCATGCAGAAGATCGTGAAAACGATAATAAAGGAGTATTAGTCATACCTGATCATCGGGTCGTCAACTGTTCGTCAACAGTTTGTCAACAGTTTGTCAACTGTTCGTCATGTTATTCACCTTGAAACTGATGCTGAAAACATCAAAAAACGCATTAAAAACGCTACCAAAGGACTAACAAATGAGTATATAACGAAATTATGTCAGGAAAATCAAGTCTGTATGGAGCAAAAAGATTTGCTAGCAGACAAAGACAACAAAATCTTTGTTCCAGATAAGGATAACCTCCGAATGGAGATTCTTCGACTTCACCATGACACTCCGCTTGCTGGACATCCAGGAACAGAAAAGACATTGGAATTAATTCAGCGAAGTTATACCTGGCCTGGCATGAGTACGTTGGTCAAAAATTACGTTTCACGATGTGATCGATGTGCCAGATTCAAAGGGCAAAACATCGCCCCTGCAGGAAAACTTCAACCCTTGCCTATACCCAATGGCCCTTGGCAGGATCTATCAGTGGATTTCACCACTGATCTTCCCCTTTGCAATGGATTCGACTCAATCCTCGTGGTCGTCGATCGATTCTCTAAAGAAGTAGAGTTTGTACCCTGCAATAAGGCCATCTCTGCTTTGGAAACTGCTAAATTATACATGACACGTGTTTGGAAACATCATGGTCTACCCAAAACAATTGTTTCTGATCGAGGACCACAATTTGCTTCACAGGTGATGCAAGACCTATGTAAACGTTTGGGCATCCAACCAAAACTATCTACCGCATTCCATCCACAAACTGATGGACAAACTGAAAGAATGAACAGGGACCTCCAACAATACCTTTGACTGTTCACTTCCGAGAAGCAGAGTGAATGGGTTAGTTGGCTACCAATTGCACAATTTTCATATAACTCCAAACACCAAGCATCTACTAAGAAAACCCCTTTCTCGTTCACGCGTACTTATGATCCATACATTGGTTTTGAACAATGCTCCACTAAAGCGCCCGCTGCTGAGCAGTTCATAAAGGACATTGCCCAAACCATTGATCAAACTAAAGCTAATCTTGCCGCTGCGCAAGGCCGAATGAAAACCCAGGCCAACACGAAGAGATCAATAGTCCCACAATATTCTATTTCGGATAAAGTATGGCTCTCAACCGAGCATCTGAAATTATCTCGTGCTTCCAAGAAGCTTTCGGAAAAATGGCTAGGCCCTTATGAAATCCTAGATCTCATCGGGCCTAATGCCGTGAAATTACGCCTTCCATCAACTATGAGAATTCACCCGGTCGTGAATGTCTCCCGGGTTAAGCCATATAGAGAACGGTTAGAAGGTCAGCCGACATTTCGCCCTGGACCAATAAAAGTCACGGAGGAACGCGAAGTCGAATTTGAGGTGGATTACATTGCTGACTCAAGATGGAAAGGTCGTCGCCTGGAATTCCTTGTCCACTGGCAGGGATACTCTGATGCTGATCGCACATGGGAACCTGAATCAAATCTGTCTAATGCTAAAACTGCTATTGCCGAATTCCACTCTGCCCATCCGAATGCACCTTGTCACCTTCAGATGACATCCTTTGATTTCTTCGATCTTTTTAAACACTGTGGAAAACCTATTCCTGAGGTGCCGCAACATCGTCTCCCTTTTGATCGACTTGATGTCGATCTAGCTTGATTATTTACCCCTGGGGTGTGTCAGGGTTACCAACGCGCTTATTCCTTGAGGTTGAGCTTTGCTCCCACAATGTTTTCATTTTCCACTTCCCTCGCGCTCTTCTATTGCGCATTCACCTATGCTCATCCTGGTCGCCTCAAGTGGGTAATCAATATGCCTGGTCTACTCTATCGCCGTCCTACATGCTTTGATGAACCCGAGGTAATTCGTGCCTACTATGCGACTCTCCCCGGAGTCACCGTCTATATTGATGACTTTGTGGATGATTTTGGAGATCCCCTGGTCAATTGGTCTGGCACACCTGGCCCCACATGGGATCCTGTTCCTGATCATCGGGATGATCTTTGGAATATGGTTTATGAAAACAACAGTACAGTTTTCACTATGCACAACACCGCCTCCCTATGGGGATCTGATGCCGGTACACTTCCGGATCTCGATATGCCTCCTGCGTTGGATGCTTGGGGTGATGCTGACTATGTGCAAGATTTCTCGGAGGATTTTGATGAAACAGGCTGGCCCTTTGGTGCTTGGTCTTGGGACAATCCGCGTCCCTTCACATTCTTTTGGCCGCCCACTCTATTGGCTGATGCTGAGCAACAGCAGACACTGCGCTCTTGGCATGCCGCTATGCAGTGGCCGTTTGACGAGTCCTTGATCAATCAGGATGCTTGATCATAGGAGGGGGGTAGTGTTACAAATGCCCCTATTTTTCCCCTATTTTTCCTTATTTTTCCAGACGCTCATTCACTCACAATTCACCGAATACTCCAATAGCCCCTATGTTCGCTCACTTGCTTACTTTCCCACAAAGCCCAACTTTCTCCCACGATATTGATCTTGCAGTGACGCGCTCTAGATTAACATGCGACGCGCCTCATGCACGCCTCATGCCCCCTATTCAACACATGTCCACACAGGTATGCTTATCCTCCAATAAACATGCAACTCATGTTGCCTCATGTTTCCCAGTCTCAGAACTAGTAATACAAGTATAGTATCTGTAGATAAGCACTACACGGTCTGTGCGCATGTACTAGTAGTATAAATACTATAGCCAAGTAGTACAAGACTCCTTAGTCTTGTTCTCTTGGAGTTTTCCCAGAACAACCTCGCCAGTACTCTTGCAACTACAAACGCTAGACCCTTAGGTGGGTTCTGGTCGTTTCGAGAGGTAGAGGCCAGCTTGATAAACCTGATCCCGGGAGGCATCCCAAATCTTCAGACCTTCTTTTTGCAGAGTGGACAGGTGATGTAAACTAACGACCACAAACGAATCTATATTCTTGGGTTTCTTGGGACCGGGGATGAATGCACCAGGAATAACATGCGTTTTGCGATAGCGGGTGACTGGCGATAAGTTGATGACCATCCATATGGTGATCCAACAGTCTGATTCTTTGTCTTCGTAAAGCTGTGCGCCATCGATGAACGCCATGACAACGATATCATTATCTTGGATGTCACCATCAAGGTATGTATCTAGAAAGTCCCAGCCCACAACAATGTCGTCGATGAGGGGGATTTTTTGCGTGCGGTGGTACTCATCAATGATCACATGAGCTCGTGTTTGTAGATAGGTCATCGCGCGGGCGCTTTCCGGATCACAATATAAAGCCTGGAGCTGTGGACCAAGCGGAAGAGTAACGAATGTCTTGGCAGGGATCTTGAGACGACCATGGCTGGCTGCGAGCTTCGACTCATTCCAGCAAGATGCATCACATGTTGGACATCTCTCAAGTCCTTCGAAGGGCCCAGTGAATGCAAGACAAGAGTTTCGACACATATTGTGCTCGATTGGTTCAACTCCTGTGTGGGTTGCAATGAGATCCTCGACAGCCCCAAACCGAAGGCATTCATCAACTCCATCAGCTCTGGCAAAGTTGTCACGTGTAGATCTGATGACCCGTTCATATGCATTGCGGGAGGCATGCTCGAGGGCCAAGTATGTTGTGATACTGTGTTTGACACCTGGACTGATAATTTCGAGTGGGGAAGTAGGGGGATTGCGCAATCTTGTAAGCATCACCACAGTCATCTTGGCAATGGGATCTTCAAGTGACACATTGCGGATGATATTGATGAAGGCCATAGTATTTTGAAGCTTTTGAATATTCGTACGGTGAGTAAGGTCGTCAAGGTCGATGACACGTGGTCGCCTCCTATTGTAATCGATTTGCCTTGCACGATTCTGGACCGCCGGAGGGTCAGGAGGACGTTGCGGGTCATCATGAGGTTCATGAGGACTAGG